>MDKI01045649.1:0-22467 GCA_005239505.1 Nicotiana paniculata | reverse complement strand
TAGAAATCCCGGCAAGGGAACAATAACAATAATCTTAACATCCCAGGAAGGGAGACAATATCAAACCAATGCACGGCATCACCCTTCGTGTTTTACTCTCATACTCACCAAAACAAGTGCACGGCAACACCCTTCGTGCTTTACTCTCATACTCACCAAAACAAGTGCACAACATCACCATTCGTGCTTTAACACTCTTTCACACCCAAACAGCAATCACAAACAACGGGTAAGGGAGTAAACAAAATAGAAATAGGAATCCCGGCAAGGGAACAATAATTAACCAATTAAATCCCGGCAAGGTAGCATCAATTAAACAATTAAATACCGACAAGGGAACAATGCAACGATGACCCCACATATAGATACTCGTCACCATGCCTATACATCGTACTCTACAATTAGCAAGTAGAAAAAAAGACTCAACTCCTATTCCCTCAAGCTAAGGTTAGACCAAACACTTACCTCGGGTCCAAAATATAGCAATCAACCTTCTTACCACGCCTTTCCTTTAGAATTCAACTCCGGAATGGTATTATCTAGGCATAATCAACTCAAGTATATCAATAAGGATTCAATAATTCAATTACATAGCGTAATTACCCATCTCCATGCATTATTTCAAAATAACAAAATTCCACCCTGGGCTCGCTTGGTCCAAACACGAGGCTCGGACCAAAACCACATCACCCATTCACCCACGAACCCGAACATATAATTTGTTTTCAAATTCGACCCCAAAACGAGGTCTAAATCAAGAAAATTCAAAGGGGCCTAACTCTACCCAAATTCCCAATTTTCTACTTTAATTTGCATGTTTTAGGCTTAGGAATTCATTAGGTATAGATGAAAAATTAAGGAAACGAGTTAAAATTTACTAACCCAAGAAGTTTTGATGAGGGATGGCTTCAATGGATTCCTAATGCCTTTGGAGAAGAAGAAGTTCGTTATTTTCTATAAATATCCCGTAGCTACTTGTTCTAGAAATATTTATATACCACTGGGCAAAATTTCCCTTCGCGATCGCGGAACGGAGGTCACGTTCGTGAAGGGTAGACTGGACAGACCATCGCGATCGCAGAAGGGAGGACGCGATCACGAAGAGTAAAAAAAAGCTGGGTTCCATCAGTTGACTTACACAAACGCGTGGGACATCACGGGAACGCGATGAAGGAGACCTGTAAAGCTACGTGATCGCGGTCAACTGTACGCGAACGCGAAGAGGAAAAGAGGGCTAAGCCCTCAGGGTTAAATAACCCGAGCGATCGTGAGGGAATGGACGCGAACACGACGAAGGAAAACTTAAAGCTTCGTGAACGCGGAAGAGGCTTCGCGATCGCGAAGAACAAATGGACATGCAACAGCTGAAGCAAAAACCAGCAAATTTTCCTAAATTCAAAATCACTCCGAGACACCTCCGAAACACTCCCGAGCCCTTGGGGCTCCTAAAAAATCACATGCACTAACTCAACAACATCATACGAACTTAACCGTGCGATCAAATCGGCAATATAACATCAAAAACAACGAATCAAACCTCAAAATCACTAGTTTTTTCTTCAAACTTCATAAACTTTCAAATTTAGAGTTTTAAGTCCGAAACACGTAAAACGACGTCCAATTTCAACAAAACGTCACAGAAATATCTCAAACCACATATAAGACATGTACCGGGCGCCGGAACCAAAATACGGGCCCGATACCAACATATTCTAGCAAATTTTCATTTCACTTTTCTTTACAAATTTCAGAAAAATAATTTTACTCAAAAATTCATTTCTCGGGCTTGGGACCTCAGAATTCGATTCCGGGCATACGCCCAAGTCCCATATTTTCCTACGGACCCTCTGGGACCGTCAAATCACGGGTCCGGGGTCCATTTAGCCAAAATGTTGACCGGAGTCAAATTTATTCATTTTAATATCAAATCTTAGCATTTTTCACAGAATTTCATATTTAAGTTGTTCGGCTACGCGCCCGGACTGTGCACACAAATCGAGGCTACTATAAATGATGTTTTCAAGGCCTCGGGAGCACGAAATGGTTAATAAAATAGGTGATGACCCTTTGGGTCGTCACGTTATTTTAATTTCTTGAAATTATATTTACATTATGCAATCGAATTGAATAGATTTGGGCCAACAAAAGTTTGATAATCATGGCAAGAGCGTGATTATTGGTTGATTAGCACAGTCGAGATAAGTGGCTTGCCTAATTCTGTGTTGGGGACATTCACATAGGTATTTCTCACTCATTCTTGACATAAAAACCCCGTGTACGTGAGGTGACGAGTACGTGCACGGGATATTCTCACTAATTCCATTGTTTTTCTTTTATGACATACTTCATCTTCAAATCCTATTATTTCTGTTATTGGTTTAACTGAGTAGCGACTTATGATTTTATCAAGTTCAACAATTTTACCTGATTTTCCACTCGTTACTATTATTTGAAACTGGGTTAAGTACCTTCCTCAATATTTGCCAACAGTTTTTCCAAAGCTTTTGAATTACGCTATATCTGATATACATCTCGCATTACATATTTACATTGGGACTGCGGGCTATGACTTGAGACTTTCCCTTGTATTGTATTGCATATTTACATTGGGACTGCGGGCTATGACCTGAGACTTTCCCTTGCATTGCATTGCATATTTACATTGGGACTGCGGGCTATGACCTAATACTTTCCCTTGCATTGCATTGCATATTTACATTGGGACTGCGGGCCGAGACCTGATACTTTCCCCGGTGTTGCATTGTACGACTATCTACTGATTTGTATGATGTACGATACTGAGATTTATTACTTCGTTCTTTCCGGTCCACTTTACCTCCCATTAATTATTGTTGTTATACTTAACTGTTAATTATATATGTTTATTTTTTGCAAACTCAGTAGAGCCGCAACCTGACCTCATCACTACTTGACTGGGGTTAGGCTTGGCACTTATTGGGTACCGAATGTGGAGTACTCACGCCCTTCTGCACATGTTTTTCTCATGTGCGTATCCTGGTACCAGCGCACCATTCCAGAGTCAGTAGAGTAGCAGATCTTTGGGAGACTTTGAGGTATTTCTGCAGCGTCCGCAGAGCTTCTGAGTCCCCCTCCTATCTTAGCATACTTATAGTTCGTATATGACACTACACCTTCATTTCCAGTTTGTATATTGAACCATAGAGTTTAGCTTGTGATGTTGGTGACAATCTGGGTTTTGTGAAGTGCAAACTGTATATGCTGAGTAGCTACCTTATATCTAGTTGATATCCTTTTTGGTCTTTATTTTATACATTCTGTTGTGTTTCCGCAAATTTCTAGGCTTACCTAGTCATAGAGACTAGGTGCCATCACGATACCTTTCGGAGGGTAAATTGGGTTGTGAGAAGTTGGTATCAGAGCATCTAGATTCATAGGAGTCAGAACATCACAAGCCGGTTTATTAGAGTCTCACGGATCGGTGCGGAGACGTCCGTATCTATCTTAAAAATTTATTAGTTTTTCATCAAATTGCATGCGGGAGGAGTCCATTGAAGGGGGTTTTGAGAAGGGATTTCCAGGTTCTTCAGCAAAGGTGAGTTCTTTGATTTGTTAACCCCGTTCCTATGCTTTTTTATTGAGATTAGGCTTGAAAATTTAAGGATTTGCGTAGGAAAAAGTTGGAAAAATGGGAGGAAGGAATTGGGATTTCTTTTGAGGTGTTGGATTGGCAATTTTAGTCCGATTTTAGTGTTCTTGGTATGTATAGAATCGAGGGAGGACGAGGGTTCTAATGATGTAAAAAATTTCGGATTCCGAGGCGTGGACCCGGGACTCGAGTTTGGCCGAATTTCGAGATTTTTGTTTAATTTGATAATTTTCGATTGGGTTGTGTTCCATGAGTATGTATTGATCATATTAACTGGTTTTGGATAGTTTCGTAGTAATTAGGAGCCAATTTGAGGGGCAAAGGCATATCGGACTAGTGTCGCGACCCAGTAGAGGTAAGTAATGGTCTTAAATCTTGTCCTTAGGGTATGGAACCCCGGACTGCATTATTTTCTCACTAAATTTGGAATGGCGCACATGTAGGATGACGAATATGTGGCGCGTACTGATTTTTGGATTGGACTAGGTCCTCTCCGCGGCGACTAATGAGTCGCATATTTACTAAAAATCTTATGTTAAATTATGTTCTAAAGATTTGTGAATTATTTGGGCTGTAAGTCGTGTTTGGGGCCTCGTGCCGATCTGTTTAGACCTTCTAAGATGGTTTTACTGCTGTTTTCTTCACTACCTGTTGATGGTTTTACTCAGCATCATTGTGCATACTGTTTTATTTGAAACTCAGACTGATTTACACTACACGAGCATTAAAATGATGTTTTCGGGTAGAGTACCCCGTTCTATTACTTCGCCCGAGGGGATTTTCGAGTGGTTCCGCCGAGTGTGGCCGAGGGACAAGAGTGATGGTTAGGTGTTGAGTGATATTAGCGCTTGGGCTGAAGGAGCCCCTCCGGAGTCTGTACACACCCCCAGTGAGTGCACAGAGTGCGAGTGATTGAGTGATTGGGAGGCATGAGTGACTATGAGGTGCTGAGTGATTGTGAGGTGCTGAGAGATTGTGAGGCATGCCCGAGGGGCTGATTATGAAACATGTTTTTCCCGAGGGGCTACTTATGACTTTACTACATTCATTTGCATACCAAATCTTGTTTTCCTGTTGTATTTAGCTTTGATTCGGAGTTTTGTATCATAATACATTATTTTGGCTTATTTCACTAGATGCTCATGACATGTTGGCTCCGGGTTTTGGGGATGGCAGTACTGTATATAAAAGTTACCTATTATGTTAAGTAAACTTCTCTATATTATTATGAATTGCTTGAATCTTAAATGGGACTTTCAAAAGAAATTGTGAACACGCAGTAGTCGGCTAGCCTAGTTCCACGATAGGCGCCATCACGACCGGTTAGGATTTGGGGTCGTGACAGCTTGGTATCAGAGCCCTAGGTTACATAGGACTCGACGGTCATGAGCATGTTTAGTAGAGCCTTGCGGATCAGTACGGAGACATCTGTACTTATCTTCGAGAGGCTGCCAAACTTTTAGGAAACATTCTATCTTTCTTGAACTCTTTTGTGTTGATCTATTGATTCTTAAAATCTGAACTTATGTTGTTTCATTCTCTCACAGATGGTGAGGACACGCCATACCGATCAGGGTGACCAGTCACCGGCTAGAAAAGCGAGAGGTTGAGGCCGTGGTAAAGGTAGGGGGCCAGCCCGCACAGCAGCCGGGGCAGTACCTCAGGATCCCCTAATTGTTCATGGTCAGGTTCCAGCTGATGGTATCCCAGCGGGACAGGCTCAGGCACCTCCAGTGCTTATGGTTATTCTGGGTCTTCAGGAGGCCCTGTCTCAGATATTGTCAGTATGCACCGGTTTGGCTCAGGCCGTTTCCATGTCTTCTTCTGCCACCACTGCTCAGGCAGGGGGAGGCAATCAGACTCCAGCTACCCAGGCACCTGAGCAGGCTGCACAGGGTATTCAGGCACCGGGAGCAACCCCAGCTCAGCCAGCTCCTCCGGTTCAGGATTAAGTTGTCCTAGCTATGCCTGAGGACAAGCAATGCAGGTTGGAGAGATTCAACAGACTTCAGCCTCCTACTTTCAGCGGTACAGAGGGCGTGGATGCCCAGGGATTTCTAGATAGGTGCCAGAGGATACTGCGCACCGCGGGTATTCTGGAGACCAGTGGGGTCTCGTTTGTTACCTTTCAGTTTGCGGGTGCTGCTTTTACTTGGTGGGAGTCTTTCGAGAGGCGTAGACCGGTCGGTTCAGCACCTCTTACCTGGCAGCAGTTCTCCACTATCCTTTTGGAGAAGTATGTTCCTCAGTCCCATAAAGAGGAGCAGCGTAGGCAGTTTGAGCAGCGTAGGCAATACGAGATGAGATTTTCTGAGTTGGCTAGGCATGCTTATGAGATTATCCCAACTGATAGGGAGAGGGTGAGGAGGTTCGTAGATGGTCTTTCTTATCAGCTTCGGTTGTTTATGACTCTAGAGAGAGTATCGGGTGCTTCATTTGAGCAGGTTGTTGACATAGCTCAAGATATTGAGTCTGTTCGCCGCTAGGAGCGGGAGGAGAGGGAGGCCACGAGGCCTCGTGGTTCGGGAAGTTCTAGTGGTGCTCCCTTGAGGGGACAATTTCAGCAGGGTAGGGGTCGTTCATTCAAGCCTCCTCAGTCAGACCGCCCAGCTTATAGTGGTGCATCTTCGGGGCAGGGTCCCCGTCGTTCTCAGTCAGGTCGTACTTCATTTGGTGCCCTCCCAGCTCAGAATGCAGCTCAAGCACCTCCAGTTCAAGTTTCATCTATTCAGGAGTCTTTCTGTGGTCGTGCAGGTGCTAGGGGTTTCTATCAGTCCCCGCCTCCAGCCCCAGGTAATTGTTTTGAGTGTGGAGAGTTCAGGCACGGGTGGAGGCAGTGTCCCCGCCATACCGGTGGATCTTCTCAACAGAGGGGCCAGCACTCAACTTCAGCTCCAGTCACTTCACCACCTGCCCAGTCAGTCAGGGGTGGTGGTCAGTCAGCTAGAGGCCGCCCAAGAGGGGGAGGTCAGGCTCGTATGTATGCATTTCCAACTAGGGCGGATGCTATGGCCTTAGATGTCGTGATTGCAGGTATTTGTTCAGTCTTTTGCCGTGATGCCTTGGCTTTATTTGAACCCGGTTCCACATATTCCTATGTTTCTTCATATTTTGCTGGTTTTCTCGATGTGCCCCGTGAGTCCCTAGTCACCTCTGTTCAAGTTTCGACTCCTGTGGGTGATACTGTTGTCGTGGACCGTGTGTATCGATCATGCGTTATATCTATTGGGGGTCTGGAGACCCGAGTGGACCTACTATTACACAGCATGGTCGATTTTGACGTGATCTTGGGCATGGATTGGTTATCTCCGAGCCATGTTGTTCTTGATTGTCACTCTAAGACCGTGATAAGGGGTTCATTCGGCCTAGTGTGTCACCTTGGGATGCACCGGTGTTGTTCGTTAAGAAGAAAGATGGGTCCATGCATATGTGTATTGACTATCGGTAGTTGAATAAGGTTACGGTGAAGAACCGGTATCCCTTGCCCCGTATTGATTTGTTTGACCAGCTTCAGGGAGCCAGAGTATTTTCCAAGATTGATTTGAGATCTGGGTACCATCAGTTGAGGATTCGGGATTCGGATATCCCAAAGACTGCTTTCAAGACCAGGTACGGTCATTATGAGTTCTTGGTTATGTCGTTTGGGCTGACCAATGCCCCAGCTGCTTTCATGCAATTGATGAACATCGTGTTTCAGACTTATCTTGATTCCTTCGTCGTTGTATTCATTGATGACATCCTGGTTTATTCTCGTAGCCAGGAAGAGCATGCTCAGCATTTGAGAGTTGTGTTGCAGAGGTTGAGGGGGGAGAAGCTTTTTGCGAAATTCTCCAAGTGTGAGTTTTGGGTAGGTTCAGTAGCTTTCTTGGGGCATGTGGTGTCCAGTGAGGGGATTCAGGTTGATCCAAAGAAGATAGAGGCGGTGCAGAGTTGGCCCAGACCATCCTCAGCTACAGAGATTAGGAGTTTCCTTGGTTTGGCGGGATATTACCGTCGCTTTGCGGAGGGATTCTCTTCGATAGCTTAGCCTTTGACCAGATTGACCCAGAAGGGTGCTCTATTAAGATGGTCTGATGAGTGTGAGGAGAGCTTTCAGAAGCTCAAATCAGCATTAACTACAGCTTCAGTACTAGTTTTCCCTGATGGTTCGGGTTCTTGCACAGTTTATTGTGATGCTTCCAGATTGGCTTGGGAGCGGTATTGATGCAGGACGGTAGGGTGATTGCCTACGCGTACAGACAGTTGAAGGTGCACGAGAAGAATTATCCAGTGCAGAATCATGAGTTACCTGCCATTGTTCATGCCTTGAAGATTTGGCGGCATTATCTGTATGGAGTCCAGTCTGAGATTTTCACTGATCTTCGCAGTTTGCAGTATCTGCTGAGGCAGATGGACTTGATTTTACGTCAGAGGATATGGTTAGAGATCCTCAAGGATTATGACCTCATTATCTTATATCATCCGGGGAAGGCCAATGTAGTGGCCGATGCCTTGAGTCGCAGAGCAGAGAGTTTGGGGAGTTTAGCTTACCTTCCAGTAGTAGAGCGGCTATTAGCTCTTGATGTTCAGGCCTTAGCAGGTCATTTGGTGAGATTGGATTTACTAGAGCCCCCGCGGGTGTTGGCTTGTGTAGCCTCCAGGCCTTCTCTTTACGATCAGATTGGAGCACGCCAGTATGATGACCCACATTTGCTTGTTCTTCAGGACCGTGTCCGTCGCGGTGATTCCAGAGATGTGGTTATTGGTTATGATGGTGTCATGAGGATGCAGGGCTGGATTTTCGTGCCCAATGTAGATGGAGTTCGAGATTTGATTCTAGCAGAGGGTCATAGTTCGCGGTATTCCATCTATCCGGGTGCCACGAAGATGTATCAGGATTTGAGGCAGCATTATTGGTGGAGGAGAATGAAGAGGGATGTTGTGGAGTTTGTGGCTCAGTGTCTCAACTTTCAGCAGGTCAAATATGAGCACCAGATACCTGGTGGATTGCTTCAGAAGTTTGATATTCCGGAGTGGAAGTGGGAGCGGAATCACCATGGACTTCGTAGTTGGACTCCCACGGACTTCGAGGAGGTTTGATGATATATGGGTTATTGTGGATCGGCTGACCAAGTCCGTGCACTTCATGGGACCAGTTTGCATGGGGTTCCAGTTTGTATCATTTCCGACAGAGGTACTCAGTTCACATCTCAATTTTGGAGAGCCGTGCAGAGAGAGTTGGGTACTCAGGTTGAGTTGAGTACAACGTTTCACCCTCAGACCGACAGGCAATCAGAGCGTACCATCCAGATTTTGGAAGACATGTTGCGTGCTTGTGTGATTGACTTTGGTGGTTCATGGGATCAGTTTCTGCCACTAGCGGAGTTTGCATATAATAACAGTTATCAGTCGAGTATTCAGATAGCTCCATATCAAGCTTTGTATTGTAGGAGGTGTAGACCTCCGGTTGGTTGGTTTGAGCCGAGGCTAGGCTATTGGGCACAGACTTGGTTCAGAATGCTTTGAGTAAGACAAAGTTTATTCAGGAGCGGCTTCGCACGGTGCAGTCTAGGAAGAAGAGTTATGCGGACCGGAAGGTCCGAGATGTGTCTTTGATGGTTGGGTATAAGGTGTTGCTGAAGGTGTCACCCATGAAGGGTGTTATGAGATTCGAGAAGAGAGGGAAGCTGAGTTCCAGGTTCATTGGACCATTTGAGGTACTTCAGAGGGTTGGGGAGGTGGCCTATAGGCTTGCTATGCCTCCTAGTTTTATCGACTATTAATCCAGTATTCCATGTTTCGATGCTCCGGAAGTATGTTGGTGACCCTTCCCATGTTTTGGACTTCAGCACGGTTCAGCTTGAGGGTGATATGTCATACGAGGTAGAGCCAGTGGCTATTTTGGGTCGATAGGTCAGGAAGCTAAGATCTAAGGACATAGCTTCAGTGAAGGTTAAGTGGAGATGGCAGCCAGTGGAGGATGCCACCTGGGAGACCGAACGGGAGATGCGGGGCAGATATCCTCACTTATTCGAGGCTCCAGGTATGTTCAGTGGAGAGGGAAGCCGGTGGAGGATGAACGTTTCTTTAAGAGGGGGAGGATGTAACGACCCGACCAGTCGTTCCATGAGATTTACCCCATTTCCCCTATTTCTGCATTTTTTATGTATCGCTATCTTGTTTTTGATATGTTGGATCAGTTGGTTTGGGTCCGGAGTAGTAATGGTGAGAGGTTAGGCATTTAGCCTTTTAATGTAGCCTAATAGTTGAGAAAGTCAACTAAGAGTTGACTTACTGATAAACAACCTCAGAATGCGGATTTTATGGCTAAAATAGCTTCGTTAGGTGATTTGGGACTTAAGAGAGTGTTCGGACTATTTGTGTGATGTCCGGTGTAGAATAAGGCTTGAATTAGCTAAAGTTAGTTTTTGGCGATTTCCAGTCGGCCGAGAAAAATAGGCTATCGAGGTCAGAATGAAATTTCGGAAGTTGGAACAGTTTTGTAATGTCATTTTGGTTATGTCTGCAAAATTTCAGGTTAATCGGAGGTGTTTTGGTTGGTTTCGACGTAGTTAGCGAAATTTTGAAGTTTCAAAGTTCCTAGGCTTGAATTTGATGTCAATTTAGTGTTCTCGTGTTGTTTTTGGTGTTTCGAAGGCTCGAATAAGTTTGAATGATGTTATGGGATATGTTGGTATGTTTGGTTGAGGCCCCGAGGTCCTCGGGTGTGTTTCAGCTGGTTAACGGACCAACTTTTGGCTTGAATTCTTGGCAGATTGCTGCGGGTGTAAGTTTTGGTTTCCTTCTGCGTGATCGCGTGAGGATTTTTGCGATCGCGTAGTTAATTGGTGAGGCAGGATTTTTGTTAATCGCGATCGCGTGGAATGGGTTGCGATCGCGTGAGTATGAGTGTTTGGTCAGTGCGATCGCGTGGTCTTGTTTGCGATCGCGTAGAGTTAAAGGGGCGCGTGGGTGAGTTGAGCTTTGTTCTTCGCGATCGCGTGGAATGGTTTGCGATCGCGTGGGTTTAAGTCTCGATGAATCACGATCGCGTGAGGTTGTCTGCCATCGCGTAAGGTAAATTGATGGGGCAGCAAGTTTGTTCTTCGTGATCGCGTGCCAAAGTTTGCGATCGCAGTGAAGGAATTATTTTAGCTGTGCAGAATAGTATAAAAAGACCCCCTCCGCGAAATTTATTAGTTTTTCATCAAATTGCATGCGGGCGGAGTCCATTGAAGGGGGTTTTGAGAGGGGATTTTTAGGTTCTTCAGATAAGGTGAGTTCTTTGATTTGGTAACCCCGTTCCTATGCTATTTTATTGAGATTAGGGAGGACGAGGGTTCTAATGATGTTAAAATTTTCAGATTCCGAGACGTGGGCCAGGGGCTCGGGTTTTGCCGAATTTCGAAATTTTATTTTAATTTGATGATTTTCGATTGGGTTGTGTTCCATGAGTATATATTGATGATATTAACTAGTTTTGGTTAGATTCGGAGCAATCGGGAGCCAATTTGAGGGGTAAAGGCATAGCGGACTAGTGCCGCGGCCCGGTAGAGGTAAGTAATGGTCTTAAATCTTGTCCTGAGGGTATGGAACCCCAGAGTGCATTATTTTCTCAATATATTTGGAATGGCGCACATGTCGGATAACGAATATGTGGCGCGTACAGATATTTTGGATTGGACTAGGTCCTCTCCGTGGCGACTAATGAGTTGCATATTTACTCAAAACCATATGTTAAATTACGTTATAAAGATTTGTGAAATATTTGGGCTGTAAGCCGTGTTTGGGGCCTCGTGCCAATCTGTATAGACCCTTTAAGGGTGTTTTAATACTGTTTTCCTCACTACCTGTTGATGGTTTTACTCAGCATCATTATGCATACTGTTTTATTTGAAACTCAGCTTGATTTACACGACATGAGCATTAAAATGATATTTTCGGGTCGAGTACCCCATTCTATTACTTCGCCCGAGGGGATTTTCGAGTGGTTCAACCGAGTGTGGCCCACGGACAAGAGTGATGGTGAGGTGCTAAGTGAAATTAGTGCTTGGGCTGAAGCACCGAGTGATGGTGGTGACTCCACCATCACTCGGTGGAACCACTCGAAAATCCCCTCGGGCGAATTAGTAAAACAGGGTACTCGATCCGAAAACATCATTGTAATGCTCATGTAGTGTAAATCAGGCTGATTTTCAAATAAAACAGTATGTACAATGATACTGAGTAAAATCATCAACAACTAGTGAGGAAAACAACAGTAAAAAGCCCTCGAAGGGTCTAAATAGATCAGCACGAGGCCCCAAACACGGCTTATAGCCCAAATATTTCACAAATCTTTAGAACGTAATTTAACATAAGGTTTTGAGTAAATATGAAACTCATTAGTCGTCGCGGAGAGGACATAGTCCAATCCAAAAATCAGTACGTGCCACATATTCGTCATCTGACATGTGCGCCGTTTCAAATTTATTGAGAAAATAATGCAGTCCGGGGTTCCATACCCTCAGGACAAGATTTAAGACCATTACTTACCTCTACCGGGCCACAACACTAGTCCGCTATGATTTTGCCCCTAAAATTGGCTCCCGATTGCTCCGAATCTAGCCAAAACCAGTTAAAATTATCAATATATACTCAAGGAACACAACCCAATCGAAAATTATCAATTTAATAAAAAATCTCGAAATTCGGCCAAACCCGAGCCCCGGGCCCACATCTCAGAATTCGATATTTTTAAATCACAATAAATATCGTCCTCCAACAATTCTATAGATACCAAGAACACTATAATCGGACCACTATTGCCCACTCAAATCCTCAAAAGAAAAATAAATTTCTCATGCACCCTTCTTCCCCAACTTGGTTCAATTTTCATAATTTTTGTGGTTTAATCACTTAGGAATTGACATAAAAATGTGTTATGAAGTTGAAATTCTTACCTCCGAATGATTTCCCTTCAAATCCCTCTCAAAGGCTCTCAATTCGCATGCAACAATGGAGGAAAATAAGCCAAATTCGCACCCCCAGCCCTTTTTAAACATTCTACCCAGCTATACTAATTCCTTCTTCGCGAACGCGTCACTAGGACAGCGTTCGTATAGAACAATTTCCAATAGGCCTGTAATTTACACTATGCGGACGCAACCTCGAGCCCACGCACACGAAGCACTGCCTCCCCAGGCCTTCGCGAACGCGTCCTTGACACGCGAACGCATAGGCAAAAACCCCTGGGGGTCCCCAACCCCCCACTCTTCTTCGCGAACGCGTGCCCTTGAACGCGAACGGATTGACTACCTCACTCAGACCTCCGCGTTAGTGTCCTCCTCTTTGTGAAAGCAATGAATAAAAACTTAGCTCCCCCAAAAACTCTTCGCGAACGCGGCCTCCCACCCGCGAACGTGATGAACAAAAGTCTCTGCAACAAAAACCAGAAAAATCTGCCAAGTTCCAAACTCAAAATCGATCCGTTAACCATCCGAAACACACCCGAGGCCCTCGGGACCTCAACAAAACATACCAAACTTAGTCAAGCCTTTGAAACACCAAAAACAACACGAAAAGACCAAATTTACATCAAATTCAAGCCTAAGAACTTTGAAACTTCTAAATTTCGCCAACTACGGCGAAACCAACCAAAACACCTCTGATTGACTTGAAATTTTGCAGACATAAACAAAATGACATTAATAACCTACTCCATCTTCCGGAATTCCATTCCAACCCTGATAGCCTATTTTCCACTGCCGACCGAAAATCGCCAAAAACTAACTTTCGCCAATTCAAGCCTAATTCTACACCGGACATCACAAAAATATTCTGAACACAGTCCTAAGTCCCAAATCACCTAACGAAGCTATCCGAGCCATAAAATTCGCATTCCAAGGTCGTTCACCAATAAGTCAGCTCTCAGTTGACTTTCTCAACTATTAGGCTACTTTAAAAGGCTAATTGCCTAAACTCTCACCGTAACCACTCCGGACCCAAACCAACTGATCCAGCATATCAAAAAATAGGATAGTGATATATAACAAATGGAGAAATAGGGAAAACGGGGTAAATCTCACGGAACGATCGGTCGGGTTGTTACAATATAACTCTTAGTTATCCCCGTTTCCTTTCCATTATTTACAACACAACATTTAGCACTTAGACACATTCAGCACTTTGATTCGTTATCATTTCTATATAATTTGCAGCACACCCTCTCATACCGATGTATTCAACATTAACAAGCTTTGCACATGATAGAATAAGCATAAAGAATTACCTTTTTGCAAGCTCATATAACATGGTAATCAACTAAAAAATTCAAAGAACGAAATGTTACACCTCGACACAACAGGGCAATCAATTCACATATGTTCAAGAAAGAATTTTATACCGAGTGCTCGGACACCAACAAGATGACTCTACAAAGATTAAAGTTAGCCATACATACCTTGATTTCGGATTTTTCCTTAATCTCTACCACAATTCACCGGGCCTTCTAGCACCTTCAATCTAGTTCACAACGTGGCGTAATTGAACTTATAATAAGGAATAATGATCATGTCTTGAACTCACTTGACCATTCTATTAAACACTAGGTGTTCCTTTAGATTAAATGGCCTCTTTTTAGTGAAAGATTACTCTAACCCATTTCTTTTTACTGGATTATGACTAGTTGGTTACATGCATGCAAGAATCCTACCCCCATCTTCATGAACTTACCTAACCATGTTTAATTTTAACAAAATCTAGAAATTAAGGTTGGTGGGTTAGAAGTTACCTCTTATGGGGATGAAAATGGTGTCCTACTTGATTAGTTCTAGGCCTGAGTAGTGATGGAGAAGCAAGTTTGATGAAGTTCTACGCGATTGCGTTCCTACTACGCGAATTACTGCCCAGGTATGCGACCACTAAACAGTCCGCATACCTGTTATGCGATCGCATAATGCGTCGCATAACTCCCTCCGCAAAGTTCAAGATGCAAGAATGCGACAATTATGCGGCCCGCATTCGTGAAATGCGATCGCATTCTAGGCCGCATAGTTGTCCAAGTATGCGACCCATATGCGGTCCGCATACCAGATCTGCGATCGCATAGTGGACCGCAGACCTGCGCAAATCTAGAAAATTATATCTTTTACGTCCCGAGGTACTTTTTACTCAAAAAGGGTCCGTTTTAAGAATTTCTACAGTTATAACAACATGAGGACCTATTCGGGCATTATTTTTAGCCATAAAATTTTACGGGTCTTTACATTCTCGCCCACTTAAAATCATTCGTCCTCGAATGAGGATCGAGGAATCACAAGAGTAGAAAAAACACAAAATAAGCCTACCCCCAAATTCTTACTAACTCCGATATTTCCTGACAATTTCGCCAGAGTTTCCTTTGTAATTAGGCCTATCTACATGTCAGAGAGCCCCGAAACACATGTTTAACCAATTCCACACATTACCAGTTACTCTATCAACTTACACATAATCCGGTCATTTCAACAAGCTACATATAACTTAATTACTTCCACAAGCCTCACATAGTTCGGTTAACTCCACAAATTTGCACATTGTTTCACTGTTACAATGGGTTGCACATGATTTAGCTATTTCAATGAGTTGCACATGATTCAACTAATCACAACAACATATACATTTATGGCACAAAGTTTGAGAAGTCACAATAGTAGGGTAATTAGGGGAGTAGAGTGTTCTTGCACAAAATTTAACACAATATATAATTGCTTAGGAATTGCAACTTTCAAAACCACTACCGGACTTATTCAAACAAGTGGGGATATTTCTCTTTCATTTCATTTTCGGCTTCCCATGTGGCTTCTTCGACTTGTTGACTCCGCCATAATACTTTAACAGAAGCAATCTCTTTGATCCTCAATCTACGGACTTGCGTATCAAGAATAGAAACTGGAACCTCTTCATATGACAATCCTTCATTAATTTCAACCGTCTCAACCGGTACAATGGCGGATGGATCCCCAATCACCTTCGTCAACATGGACACATGAAATACTGGGTGTACCAATGACATCTCAGGGGGCAATTCCAACCTATAAGCTACTTGTCCTATCCTTTGAGCAATCCTATATGGCCCGACATACCTCGGGCTCAACTTCCTTTTCTTCCTAAATGCCCTGTAGCATACTGCTTATAAGTGTGGTGTACAACACACCAATATACAAGACTCTACTAGACACGGCTTGTAGACTCCCTAGGACAGAACTACTCTGATACCAGTTTTATCACAACCCAAATCGTAGGGTCGCGACGGGCAATCGTAGGGTCAATCGAGTACCAACATAACATATCTTTCATATAATAACATCATGGGAAAATGGGCCTGAAGGGCCGTCATGAGATAACCAGAATAAAATATTTACTTATTTTCATACCAGAGCCTATTTATTGTTGCTCAGTATGGTAGACTTTGATATTATTTTGGGCATGGACTAGTTGTCGCCCTATTATGCTCTTCTTGGTTGTCATGCCAAAATTGTGAAGTTGGCTATGCCAGGATTGCCATGGTTACTGTTGAATCAGATATTTTTGTCATCCGTTTTTGTACCGACCAATTCTACCGATTTTGTGTGATCACAAAATGATATTCATTTAGTCGTCGATTTTAAACAACTAGTTTAACAACATCCCCTTCATAGGTTTTATTCTCTCACTAAAACATGTATAATAAGTAAATAGCAGATGAAAAATTATAAAAGAATGATATGATTTTAACATACATGGAAAATGATTAAATACTAACAATGTGCTAACAATTTAGTCTACAATGGAAAAGAAAAAAATTGTTCTTGTACCAACAAGTATACAATATTATGTAGATAGCACAATTTTAATTCTCTTTGTATTATCTACATATGCTCTTTTAAGATATATATTTAAGCACAACATGGAAAAGGTATAATTACTTACACGTTACAAAATAGCTCTTCAAGAGCCTTGACTCTGAGGGTTGATGTTTCTATAAAAACCTTGATTTCACTTTAATCTGCTATAAGTGCTCGATGCTTCGATAAATAAATTCACACAAAGAATTGCAATTCAACAAAAATTTGCTCTTATATTCATATATAGCATGTTATATGCATGTATCCATGATCACAAAAGAATGCTGCAGAGAATTAAATGCGTTGAATCATCAATTAATAAGTCGTCTGGGAATATATCGCATAGGGTTAAAGTATTGAATTATGTAACAAAAATAGCAATAAACTACTTTTTTCCTCCTTCTGGTGTTATATAGATGAAGAATGGAATTCTAGGGTCTCATTAGTTGATAACAAATTTCTCTACCCACGTGAAAATATTCCTTATTTGTTTCTATTATACTTGTTTTATTTTATATTTTCTTTTATTTCTTATGAATGAATTTGAAGCTGTATATTTCATATTTTATAATTGTATAATTTTTTTTTATAATCATGAACGTTCTAGACTATGGCTTAATGATAGTGTTAATATTATGTATGTCATATATTTATGCTTCAATTGCTATTAGATCTTTTTCTTCTCATTTATTCTTTTGTCATAAATCTTATTTAGAACAAAATCAGATCCACGTGATATTATTCGTAAAGAAAAGACTTTTACATAACATTTTTAAGGATTGGGAATGGTAATTCCAATCTAAAATTAGCTCAAATTCCTCTATGACCCAACCTTTGGCTTGACTTTTACATTACCATGTTGATCCGGGCAAAGCCACACATGATTGCAATACACGTCCTGTGTAACAATACAATCTACTGTAAGTACAACACCAGTAACATTTGAATAGGTGCTTTCTACGATGGCTTTGGCTTTCATGATCTCAACTCCTATCAACTCCGGCCACTCATATTGAGTTGACTCCCCGGGCAGTTTGCACTGATTTCCAACACAGGTGCATGGCTCACAAGGAGGGTATGGAACTTTTGATTGAATTATAACGATGAAGTAAGAAAAAAATAGAAATCAAAGAAGAAAAGAGGCAATATTTCTCTCCATGTTTTGGTTTTTTGTGATGTTACGATAATGGAGGAACTTCACCTTTTATAGGGCCATGAAACAATGGTGTGTGAATTTTAACAATTACATTAGGATTAAATATAATATAATCAAAAAATTTTGCAATATACTATTAAAATACATTCAGAGATATTATAGCAATGCACGGCATCACCCTTCGTGCTTTACTCTCATACTCACCAAAAAAAGTACACGGCATCCCCCTTCGTGCTTTACTCCCATACTCACCAAAACAAGTGCACAGCATCACCCTTCGTGCTTTAACACTCTTCCTCACCCAAACAGCAATCACAAACAACGGGCAAGGGAGTAAACAGAATAGAAATAGGAATCCCGGCAAGGGAACAATAATTAATCAATTAAATCCCGGCATGGGAACATCAATTAAATAATTAAATCCCGACAAGGGAACAATGCAATGATGACGCGACAAGGGTATATTTTAATAACTCTTTCTCTTTCTTTCAGTTTCATTTCCATGATTTATTCTATCACTTGAGCCAATACTCCAAATGATGTAATTATCTCATATTCCTTCATCATTCGTTTTGCAATTTGAGCCAATGCTCCAAAAGATGTAATATCTTATATTTCTTCATTTTTCGTTTCACAATTTGAGCCAATGCTTCAAAGATGTAATAGCTCATATTTCTTCATTATTCATGTTACAATTTGAGCCAATGCTCCTTGAAATTTAAAGATCACAATTCCATTCACATGCTCCTTACAACATATAGAAATCATCAATTAAGCATGGAAGTTACAACAAAATCGGAATATTCGCAACAATAAGACTCACGGTCATGCTAGACACCAACATATAGATACTCGTCACCATGCCTATACATCGTACTCTACAATTAGCAAGTAGAAAACAAGACTCAACTCCTATTCCCTCAAGCTAAGGTTAGACCAAACACATACCTCGGGTCCAAAATATAGCAATAAACCCTCTTACACCGCCTTTCCTTTAGAATTCAACTCCGGAATGGTATTATCTAGGCATAATCAACTCAAGTATATCAATAAGGATTCAATAATTCAATTACATAGCCTAATTACCTATCTCCATGCATTCTTTCAAAATAACAAAATTTGACCCCGGGCCAATTGGTCCAAACACGAGGCTCGGACCAAAACCACATCACCCATTCACCCACGAACCTGAATATATAACTTGTTTTCAAATTCGACCCCAAAACGAGGTCTAAATCAAGAAATTTCAAAAGGGCCTAACTCTACCCAAATTCTCAATTTTCTACTCTAATTTGCATGTTTTAGGCTTAGGAATTCATTAGGTATAGATGAAAAATGAAGGAAACGAGTTAAATTTTACTAACCCAAGAAGTTTTGATGAGGGATGGCTTCAATGGATGCCTAAGGGCTTTGGAGAAGAAGAAGTTCGTTATTTTCTATAAATATCCCGTAGCTACTTGTTCTGGAAATATTTATATACCACTGGGTAAAATTGCCCTTCGCGATCGCGGAAGGGAGGTCGCGTTCGCGAAGGGTAGACTGGACAGACCATCACGATTGCGGAAGGGAGGACGCGATCGTGAAGAGTAAAAACAAGCTGGGGTCCAGAAGTTGATTTACACAAAAGCGTGGGACATCACGCGAACGCGATGAAGGAGACCTGTAAAGCTACGCGATTGCGGTCAACTGTACGCGAAGGCGAAGAGGAAAAGAGGGCTAAGCCCTCAGGATCGAATAACCCTACGCGATCGCGAGAGAATTGTCGCGAACGCAATGAAGGAAAACTTAAAGCTTCGTAAACGCGGAAGAGGCTTCGTGATCGCGAAGAACAAATGGACCTGCAAGAGCTGAAGCAAAAACCAACAAATTTTCCTATGTTCAAAATCACTCCGAGACGCCTCCAAAACACTCCCGAGCCCTCAGGGCTCCAAAAAAATCACATGCACTAACTCAACAACATCCTACGAACTTAACCCTGCGATCAAGTCGGCAATATAACATAAAAAACAATGAATCAAACCTCGAAATCACTAGTTTTTTCTTCAAACTTCATAAACTTTTAAATTTAGAGTTTTAAGTCCGAAACACGTCAAACGACGTCCAATTTAAACCAAACTTCAGAGAAACATCTCAAACCACATATAAGACCTGTACCGGGCGCCGGAACAAAAATAAGGGCCCGATACCAACATATTCTAGCAAATTTTCATTCTAAATTTCAGAAAAACAATTTTACTCAAAAATTTATTTCTCGGGCTTGGGACCTCGGAATTCGATTCCGGGCATACGCCCAAGTCCCATATTTTCCTACGGACCCTCCGGGACCGTCAAATCATGGGTCTGGGTTCATTTAGTCAAAATTTTGACTGAAGTCAAATTTATTCATTTTAATATCAAATCTTAGCATTTTTCACAAAATTTCATATTTAAGCTGTTCGGCTACGCGCCCGGACTATTCACACAAATCGAGTCTACTAAAAATGAGGTTTTCAAGGCCTCGGGAGTACGAAATGGTTAATAAAATAGGTGATGACCCTTTGGGTCGTCACATTATTTTAATTTCTTGAAATGATATTTACATTATGCAATCGAATTGAATAGATTTGGACCATCCGAAGTTGGAAACTCATGGAAAGAGCGTGATTATTGGTTGATTAGCAGAGTCGAGGTAAGTGGCTTGCCTAATTCTTTGTTGGGGAAATTCACTTAGGCATTTGTAACTGATTCTTGACATAAAAACCCCGTGTACGTGAGGTGACGAGTACGTGCACGGGATATTCTCACTAATTCCATTTTTTTTCTTTTATGACATAATTCATCTTCAATTCCTATTATTTCTATTATTGGTTTAACCGAGTAGCGACTTATGATTTTCTCAAGTTCAATGATTTTACCTGATTTTCCACTCGTTACTATTATTTGAAACTGGGTTAAGTACCTTCCTCGATATTTGCCAATTGTTTTCCCAAAGCTTTTGAATTACGTTATATCTGATATACATCTCGCATTACATATTTACGTTGGGACTGCGGGCTATGACCTGAGACTTTCCCTTGCATTGTATTGCATATTTACATTGGGACTGCAGGCTATGACCTGAGACTTTCCCTTGCATTGCATTGCATATTTACACTGGGACTGCGGGCCGAGACCTGAGACTTTCCCCGGTGTTGCATTGTACGACTATCTACTGATTTGTATGCTATACGGAACTGAGATTTATTACTTCGTTCATTCCGGTTCACTTCACCTCCCGTTAATTATTGTTGTTATACTTAACTGTTAATTATATATGTTTATTTTTGCAAACTCAGTAGAGCCGCAACCTGACCTCGTCACTACTTGACTGGGGTTAGGCTTGGCACTTACTGGGTACCGAATGTGGAATACTCACGCCATTCTGCGCATGTTTTTCTCGTGTGCAGATCCTGGTACCAGCGCACCGTTCCGGAGTCTGTAGAGTAGCAGTTCTTTGGGAGACTTTGAGAAATTTCTGCTGCGTCCACAGAGCTTCTAAGTCCCCCTCCTATCTTAGCATACTTATAGTTCGTATATGACACTACACTTTCATTTCCAGTTTGTATATTGAACCATAGAGTTTAGCTTGTGATGTTGGTAACAATTCGGGTTTTGTGAAGTGCAAACTGTATATGCTGAGTAGCTACCTTATATCTAGTTGATATCCTTTTTGCTCTTTTTTTTAATTATTATGTTGTCTTTCCGCAAATTTCTAGGCTTACCTAGTCATAGAGACTATGTGACATCACGATACCTTTCGGAGGGTTAATTGGTTCGTGACAAGTTGGTACCAGAGCATCTAGGTTCATAGGAGTCAGAACACCAAAAGCTGGTTTATTAGAGTCTCGCGGATCGGTGCGGAGACGTCCGTATATATCTTCGGGAGGCTATGTAACTGTTAAGAACAATCAAATCCTTGGGAATTCCTTATCGTGCTAGTTGTCGTCATCAAATTCTTAAACTTTATTCTATTCTTGCTTGCAGATGGTTCGTACCCGCACCGGACGTACTGATGACCAGCCACCCGAGCCCCCAGTCAGATCCACCAGAGGCAGGGGCCGGGGCAAGGGGCGAGCACGCAGTGCGGCCCGAGCACCGGCTAGAGCAGAGGTACATGAGCCCCCTGCAGCTACAGTTGGAGGGGCACAGGAGGTCCATAATGTCACTCCAGACCTCCAGAAGACTGTGGCCCAGTTCATGAGTGCTTTCAGTACTCTATCTCATGCGGGACTACTTTTGATAGCCCCAGCTACATCCCAGCCCGGGGGAGGGACGCAGAATCCCACAGCCCGTACTCCTGAGCAGAGGGTTCATATGGGGCAGGTTCCAGAGTATAACCCCATGTCTCCTGCAGCTCCAGTTCAGCCTGAGAGCAGAGCAACTGTATTTGAGTCTGAGCAGCTCTTTCTTGAGATATACAAGAAGTACCACCCACCTGATTTCAGCGGATTGGCTTCAGATGACGCTCTGGGTTTTCTTTAAGGGTGTCATCGTATCCTTCGCACCATGGGTATTGTGGAGACGAGTGGGGTCTCTTTCACTACTTTCTAGCTTAGAGGAGCAGCTTATCAGTGGTGGGGTGCATTTGAGCTTAGTAGTCCGGACGAGGCATCCTCACTTACTTGGGCTCAGTTTTCAGAGATGTTTTTGCTCGAGTTTGTTCCTCAGAGTTTGAGCAGCTACGCCAGGGTACCATGACCGTGTCAGAGTATGCAGTCCGGTTCAGTGACTTGGCACGACATGCACCAGCTTTGGTTTCTACTAAGAGATAGATTCTTCCGTTTTATTGAGGGGATCCATCCTAGCATGGCCAGAGAGCTGGAGAAAGATATTACTTAGCA
>ML350426.1:0-19025 GCA_005239505.1 Nicotiana paniculata | reverse complement strand
TAGTAAAATTATCATAATTACTTGAGAGAGATTTATGATAGTTAGAGCGTTCATGATTGACAGAGATAGGAATTAAACTATAAGACATATCCAAGGAAGAATTCGCCAATGGGGGAAACCATAACCTTAGACCCTTTTATTATCATTGTTACATTAAATTGTTAGTTAATTGCTAGTTTATTATTATTGATTGTAGAATTAGTTAAACATCACCAAATTGATATTCAAAGTCTTGAGAAACTTGATTTAGCAACAGTTTAGTATTTTATAGACTCAATTGATACGTAAATTCCCTGTGGGATCGACTCTGGGCGTAATACCCCGGATTATATTTGCAACGCCCGCTTAGTCTTCTACAAGACATAGTTGAGGGTGATCAGCTGGCCCCTACCAAACTGACCTCTGCCCCTGGCTGGATCACCTCTGAAATACCTAGAAAATCTAGCTCTCTTATCCTGCTGCCCCTGCTCTCTGCCCCTCAATCGATAACCTTCAATCCTGCGAGCAATCTCTACCACAAGATGATAAGGAGTCCCCATCTCCACCTCTCACGCCATGTTGGCTCTAATACCTGAGTGTAACCTGGCTACAAATCTCCGCACTCTCTCTGAGTCAGTAGGAAGAGTCATGAGTGCATGACCTAGCCTCATAGTCGGTCACTGACATCTGACCCTGCTCCAGCTACTCAAACTGATACTGCAGCTCTTCCCTCTCAGAGGGTGGAATATACTTGTCCAGGAATAACTGAGTGAACCGCTCCCAAGTAAGGGGACGAGAATCTGCCGATCTGCCAAGAATGTAGGACCGCCACCATCTGCGGGCCCTGCCCTCTAGCTGAAAAGTAGTGAAGTCAACTCCATGGGACTCCAGTATCCTCATGTTGTGCAGTCTGTCCCTGCACCTATCAATAAAGTCCTGATCATCCTCATGACGCTCACCTCCGAAGACAGGAGGGTGCAGTTTGGTCCATTTGTCTAATAAATTCTACGGATCGCCGTCCGCAGCTGGTCTGGGCTCAGGTGTTGCTGCTGCTACTGGTTGAACCCCACCCATGGGCAGTGTACCCGGGGTCTGATAGAATGTTGCTACATGTCCTGCTACCTGGGCAGTAGGGGTCTATGTCCCCCATCCCGCCTGAGATGTGGCCGGATCCGCTGGAAATAAACCAGCCTGAGTCATGGTGTCCATGAACCGCATCATACATCCCATGACCTCCTGGAATCCTGGCGTCATCATAAAATCCAATGGGGCAGGATCTGTTAGGGGCACCTCGCCCTGCTCCTCAGTAATGGGATCCGCTGGTGGCGCAACTGGGACAGCTTTGGGACACCCTCGTCCCCTACCTCGGGTCGGTGCCCTCCCCCGACCTCTTCCAAAGCCTCGGATGACGGGGGTAGTGGTCCCTCCTGATTCTGGAACATCGGTTGCGCGCGTCCTCACCATCTGTGAGAAAATAGAAGAGTGAGATTTAGTATACCATCAATTGCACGATAGAAGATGAATAAAGAGAGGTTTCCTAACACCCTATAGCCTCCCGAAGATAAATACAGACGTCTATGTACCGATCCGCAAGACTCTATTGGGTTTGCATGTAACTTGTGAGACCTATGTGAACCTAGAGCTCTGATACCATGTTGTCACGACCCAAATCCTAACCCAGGTCGCGATGGCGCTCAACGTCGTTGTCAGGCAAGCCAACCTTTATCCACTGGTGAGTTTCATTCATTTTTCCAAAACATTACCCATCATTTAATTAGAGTAAATTTATGGCATTCGGTAATAACATATATCTTAGGAAATTTTATGTTGAACAACCAAAAAGAGTCATAATTTAATAAATACATCCCAAAAGAATGGTCTACTAATGTGTGTGCCAAGAACTAGTGTCACAAGTCTATAGGCATCTAGTAGAGTAATACCGAAAGGAATAAAAGTCTGTCCTACTGTCTGAGAAAAATATAGACAGAATTAGCAAAAGAAAAGCTCCAAAGCGCTGCTGGAAGTCGCCAAGAGAAGCAACTCACCGTGAAGCCTCGACCAGGTATAAATCAGGAACGAGCTCCGGACGGGTACCCAGATGCACCTTCCTCAAAACCTGTACAATTAAGTACAGAGCGTAGCATGAGTACATAAACAATATGTACACATTAAGTATCCCGCCTAATCTTGAAGAAGTAGTGACGAGAGGTCGACGTGACACTTACTAGGGTCAAAATAATATGTTTTAAAATTAAGACTAAGCAGGGATGGCAATCATGAATAATAATGAAGACAGGAACATCAAATATCCCTTAAAAATACCTTTAAGTTCCAAGTTCTCTAGCATACAAATACCTAGTTTTCATTTCTTCATGTTATTTAACAGATACATAATCACAGAACAACCAACATCTAACAAACACATAACATGCCGCGAACATACGGCTGACACAACGCGAAAATAAATGTGCACTGCCGAAGGGTCGAACGGATCGAACCATAGATGCATCTATTACATCGCTCACGAATTGAACATGCGACGCGATTGACATAATAGTAGGGTTACCCCACTCGCGAACCATACATGCGATGCGGGTTCCCGTATGTATACACATAATTAACAGAAAATAAAGAAATTGAGTAGAGAATATACTTACGGAGAAGGTTTCAATAATACAAATTTCAGAATGTAACCTCCTAGATGCTAACTTAACAATTCAAGGATATTAGGCAACCTAAATTAACATTTAAGATTATAGTTACGGCACATAAATCATGCTTGTGAATCCTAAACCCCCGACATAACATAATAGTAGCTACGCATGGACTCTCGTCACTTCGTGCGTGCGTAGCCTCCACAAATAATGACATGCAATTATTCATATTCACCTATGGGGACAATTTCCTCTTACAAGGTTAGAAAGGAGACTTACCTCTTGTCAAGCCTACTTTCCAAGTCAAGAATGCGCCTGAAACTCCAAATTCGTTGTCCAATAACTCGAAGCTAGCCAAACATCACATTAACAAGTCAATCTATGCTCAAAAGTCCCTAATTCTCCTACTTAAAAGGTCATTACAACCCAAATTGAAAAATCCTAAAATACACCCCCGGGCCCACATGCTCGGATTTTCAGAAATTTTCGGAGGAAATACTTACCCATAGCCTAAGGATCAATATTATATAGTTTTTGTATGATTTCATAATCAATTTCTTGGTAAATTCTCATTTTTATCAAAACCTTGGGTTTTACTCTAATCCCATGATTTTTACTAATTTAGAATGTTAATCTACCCAAGAATTCAAGTATTAAACTCACTTCATGGTAGGAATTACTTACCTTACAATTTCTAGGTCGAATCCCTCCTTCACCAGCTCTCCAAATCGTCCAAAATGATGAAAAGTGGTTCAAAAATGGCTAAGTCTCGCATTTAAGACGACCTCACTGCCTACAGGTCTTTTGCACCTGCGGCTCGAGGACCGCACCTGGGTTTCGCATCTGCGGAAAAGAGGGAGGGGATAAGTGGTCGCATCTGCGGAGCGGAGACCGCACCTGCGGCTCCGCTTCTGCGAAAAATGATCTGCACCTGCGGAACTGAGCAACATCCCCTGGAGTCGCACCTGGGAGTCTGGGACTGCAGAAGCGGTCTCGCACCTGCGGCTATACCTCTGCAGGTGCGGTCGCACCAGATCTGGTAAACCAGCAGTCTTTTAAGGCTGGTTTTTGCTCGCGCGATGCCCGAATGGCATCCGGGCCCACCCCGAGACCCCGTCCAAATATACCAACAAGTCCTAAATCATAATACGGACTCGCTCTAGCCTTCGGAACGTCCGAAACAACGCTAAATCTAAAAATCATACCCCAAAACCTATTGGATCAAACTTAAGAACTTTGAGTTCTTGAATTCACTTTCAACACGCCGAAACGTACCTATACTACTCGGAATGACACCAAATTTTACGAGCAAGTTATAAATGACATAACGGAACTATTCCCGGTCTTGGAATTCCGTTTGGACCTTGATAACACAAAAACACGTTCCAAACCTCAATTTGAACTTAAGGAAATTCTTATTTCACTATTTGGCGTCGAAACGCTCCCGGGTCATCCAAAACCCGTTCTGAACACACGCCCATGTCCGAAATCATCATACGAACCTACCGGAACCTTCGAATCTCGATTCCGAGGTCGTTTACCAAAAATATTGACCGAAGTCAAACTTGGCCTTTAAGGCCAACCTTAAGGAACTAAGTGTTCCTATACCACTCCAAACTCCTCCAAACCTCAAACCACCCGTCCCCGCAAGCCATACATCAGTAAAAGCAACTACGGGAAGACTCATTTATGGGCACGGGATCCTAGAACATAAAATGACCGGTCGGGTCGTTACAATTCTTTTTCTTAAAACTTAATTTTCTTGGTTCTTAAGATGAGTGGTCAAGAGAGTATTAACGATTCAATAGATCTTTTTATTTTAGTAGGTTAGATAGACGATTTGTGCCTGTGTTTAGTTGTTCTTGTGTAGTAGACTTTCAATTGTAATATTATATTTCAAGTCCTTTGTTTAAGACAAGAGTGGGTGCTCAAGTGGTGAGCACCCTTCACTTCCAACTAATAAGTTGTGAGTTTGAGTCACCCAAGAGTAATGTGGGGAGCTTGCTCTTGGAGAGAGGGAATAACAAAAGAAAAAAAAAATCCTTTGTTTAACCATTCAAACAATGTATATCTTGCGCTTTGGTGATATAGGTTGTATAGGTATTAAATTTACATCGCAGATCACACTTGGTAGATTTTTGTACATCAATGGCCATGGCCCAAACTCTATCCTTCACTGTCCTTGTCATTTCTTGCTAATGAAATTTCATTTAACAAGTCTGTAATAAAGGGACTACGTAAAGAGTGAATTTGTTACAGGGTTGGAGTTTATACAACTTCAATAGCATATCTTAGTGGTCAAGAAACAATAAGCAAACTGTGTCATGACACTATTTTGACATGCCAAATAATACTCACATAGTCAGCAATCTTCTGAATCGGAGCTTTTGACATCTGTGATGACTCAACCACTGATATAATTCGACTCAAGACTGTGTTAGAGTCTACTTTTGTAGCCTGTATGTGAAGCGAACCATATAAATTTATTGTACCGCCAATGACTACTGAATTGACCTCTTTCAGAACAAGAACAAGAACAGATTCTCCAGTTACCATACTCTTGTTAACATGATTTGAACCACATACAACCACGCCATCAACAGGAACTTTTTCACCAGGAATCACTTTTAGTACATCACCAGGTTGAGCATCTATTTCTCTTTCAAACATAACTTCAACGCGAGTCCGTTGTTATCAGAATTGGTTTTTTCACTTTGGGAAAAGAAGTTGGTTGTTTACATACATATTCCAGTAATATATCGCATCTCTGACCGAAAAAACCTGGTAGGCACAAATATATAAACTTTATCCTAATAATTGTCCAGACTCCACCTTAAAATTTTCCAGTTGAACAATGGACAACAACATACTCAAGTAGGCAAATTTTGTTCTGATGGTATTTGGATCCTTTTCAAAAACAAGACCATCATCCATAGTGTACAACCTTGTCACTACCACATACCATATTGACGAGGATCATATATGCAAACAGTTTGCACCAAGTAATGCTTTTTTTCAAATTTTGTAAGCTACTACATCACTACAACTACGGGAGATGAAACATAAAACAGGAATTCAGTTCATTCCATCTCTCTTCACTATATATTACCAAAAAAAAAGAAAACAACCAAAAGAAAAAGGATAACTGATATTACTGAATTTGCAGCTAAAAATTAAACGGACAACGGAAGTCAAAGCTGAACTGATATTGATGTATGGACAAAAGACAACAGATTTTTTATATCCTTCGTATCAATTTAACCACATATGTTTACCCTTAATAGAAGTTTATTCTTCCTAATATAAGAGGATGGCAAGTTATCTCTCAAATTAAAAGCACCAATATATTCTCATATTCATACATGTATTCTCAAGAAAATGAGGGTTTTATAATTAGCGAATATACCTTTCTCTAATAAAATTCTGAACAGGACGACGTCTAGACCAAGCTCCATCACTGTTTTCTGGCCAATTCATCTGCTGCACAATAAACCTCATTTGTTTCTAGCTTTCACGTATCACGACATGAAAAAATAATTAACATTCAAGGTACCAGACGAAGTAGGATTTATCAATTGTTAATTCACAAGGTTCAACAAGCATAGTTGCTAGAATCATTAATCATTTTGAAGGGTAATCATCTATTCCCTCCGTTCACTTGTACTTGTCCGGTATTATAAAAATAGATACTTTTACTTGTCACTTTTAGCATATCAAAAGAAGACAATTTCTTTTCTTTTTTGTTATACACACAAAATTAATTACTCATTTCAAATCCCTAAAAATATGCATCAATTAATATAGGTATCATGGTAAATTATGCACTTCATTTATTATTTTTTAAGGGGTATGTGAAGTCCAAGTGAATGGAGGGAGTATATTATAACCAGCCCCTGGACTATGAATATAAGGTAGCATTCTTCATGGTCCACAGTTAATAGACAAGGCTAAGTGTGGTGAACCTCAACCAGATCTAACTTACATAATATCGTGACAAATCTAACTTCCTTGCATTTTACCAAGAGCAAGTTCCAGAGAAGTGGATATATTTTTTCACTTTATTTGTAACGATCCGACTGGTCGTTTTGAGCTCTAGCGCGTCGTTCGGCCGTTTGAGGCCTTGAGCAGCTTCACTTCAGGTACTATGACTTGTACGCGTGGTCGGAACTGGAATTTCAGAAGTTCAAAGTTGATTTGGAAAGAGAATTCTCATTCGGAAGCTTAAAGTTGAAAAAATTGGCTAAGGCCAGATTTCAGATTAAACAACCTCGAAATCGGGATTTGAAGGCTCCAATAGGTTCGTATGATGATTTTGAACTTGGGCGTATGTTCGGATCGAGTTTTGGATGACCCGGGAGCGTTTCGGCGCCTATTGTGGAAATTGGCATTTTGGAAGAAAGTCATAAATTTGGGATGAAGTGCATTTTAATGTTATCAATGTCTGTTTGAGATTCTGAGTCTGGGAATAGCTCCATATGGTGATTCTGGTATTAGGAGCGCGTCCGGAAGTGGATTTGGAGGTCTGTAGGTCATTTCGGGGTCATTAGGCAAAAGTTAGAAATTTGAAGGTTTTTGAGAAGTTTGACTGGAAGTTGACTTTTTGATATCGGGGTCGGATTCCGACTCCGGAAGTTGGGTAGGTCCGTAATGTCGAATATGATTGAATTTGAGGTCAATCGGGCGTGATTGATAGGTTTCGGCATCGAATGTAGAAGTTTGAAGTTCTAAAGTTCATTAAGATTGAATTGGGTTGCAATCCGTGATATCGACGTTGTTTGATGTGATTTAAAGCCTCGAGTAAGTTCGTGTTATGTTTTTAGACTTGAGCGGGTGTTTGTTAGGAGCCCCGGGGGCTCGGATGAGTTTCAGAGTAGCTTCGGAGAGTTTTGTGAAGAAATTTGATTGCTGGTTCTAGTGTGACCGCAAATGAGATATAATGGTGTTCGCATTTGTGAGTAAGGGTTCGCATTTGCGAAAGGTGGGAATTTTCTTAGGGGTTCGCATATTTGCGAACAATTTGTCGCTTTTGCGGATCAGTCCCCTTCGCATTTGCGAAGATCTTGGTAGAAATGTTTCTATTTATAGGGTGTTTTCTACTTAAATTATTATGTACTTCTTGTCTTAAGTAAGTCACTATATTGACAAACTCTCTTATGTGGTACCTACCGTTAAAGTACTTCAATGGGAGTAAAGATCTCTATGATGATAGGTGGGTGAGATGGATCAACTATGTGAAATTGTATACCTAAAAATGTTCACCTAATATGTCATATAATGGTATTGAAGCAACGTAATTTTTTAGTTTTTTGAGGCAATACTTTGTTAGAAGAAGCTAACCTAGAGATATGAAGAATTGATGCAGGAAAAGAAATGGGTCAGTTTACAGTATTTTAAAACACATAATTTTTTATCCTTCCTCATATACAGATAACTCATATTATAATGAAGATTCAGAATATTTTGACATAAAATTGATTTGTGAAGCCTAAAATCGATGATTTCATAGAGTTGGCAACTATTTCACTATGAGCACAGCTTGAGAATTCACAAAACACTTTTTTGGAAGTGCAACATCAAGATAAAGATTGTTTTCTCCACATTCATTATGAAGTTATTGCTTGTTGTCCGACCAAGACTTTCCTTGGAACTAATTTATGTGGGAATTGTTAAGAAGAGATATTTTATCATAAAGTTCGAGGTGAAAGATGGTTGTGGCTTTACATTTTTGGAAATGCTAATACATTTTGGAGTTTTTCAGTTTCCTTATTCTTCGATGACATGATTTCTTGTTGTTGAACCTTTGTGATCATGTAACTTTGTTTGCCCATCCTTTTCAAAGATAATGTGAAATTTCTTCAAGTAGTACAAATTATGTCAGTCCACGCCCGTGCACAACACGGGCACCACCTATCTAGTATATATATGTATTATATATTCGTAGTCTATTTTTAGTTTAAGCGATTGAGTAAACGCCTATTCGGTAAATTCTTTTACTTTCTTTTTTTTGTTTTTTTCTTTTGCACAAGGGGGCTAGTGCACTCATAGCCGATCAAATTAAAACTATATTTCTTTTTTGTCTTTTAAAAGGTAGACGTACTATCACAACATCAGAAATCAAATATTTTCACCAAAAAAATTAAAAAGACTAAAGAAAAAAACCAACATGCATACTAAAATAAAAACATTGTACTTGAAAATAATCTAAGTTATATATGATACACATAGCTTACAATATATGATTAAAAATAAAATTAAGCATGAGGTTACCTCCACTAGGACTATATATTGCTATTTCTCAGGTAGAATAGATTCCTTGCTTTAGACCCCCTAAATTTCTCAGGTAGAATCGATTTTTTAATCCCGGTAATAGAAGTTTGCTAAAAAAGTCTCGTCAAAATATAAAAGTTCGATTACTAGGATTTTCCTTATTCACAAAATTTTAAAGCAGACAACGTTATGGTGATGGTCATGATTTCATCACAAAATTCTGATGGATCACCATAATTTTTCAGTATTATGCCTGAAAATTCTAGTGATTGTCATGATTTATGGTGCATCAAAATTTTCCTCCAACTATGTTAAATATGTTGCGCTATACTATTAATCATGCGGTTTAGACATAGTATTTTGTTTTATTCTTTATGGAACAATTATATATTTAATTTATTCAATTCAATAAAGTACTATTTTAAATAGATCATTTGTTACATGTGTGTCTTTTTAGTTATGTAGTAGACAATTTAGTGTATGGAGTCTTAGCTCATGCACGGAAGATTAAATTGTTGGTTCTCATAATTAATAAATTTTGTTCACAATCAAAGATAATATTAGACAAAATATCTTGATGACTGTAGCGCAAGATTATCGTATAATTTGTCTTGATTATGAGAGTGGTTTTACTCCAACTTCTTGTGCTAGTATACTTAGTGTATATTGAAAGGACCAAGTAGAGAAAAGATGTTTTTGTACTGAATATATAAAATATTTTCTCTAATTCATTAAATGAGCTTATACTCCTAATCTTGATATAATTATTATGATCAATGTAATTTGTTTTTTGTTTTGATTTATCAAAAGGTACGACTCTATTCCGAGTTAGTGTATGCCTAATAGATTGGACAATAACGAATAACATTTGTGAATAATAATTAGTTGATAGAATCCTTGACTCGGTTTTGAGTTTGATGATACCCATTTATATAAGCTTATAAGTTTTCATGTGAAAACCCGGTCGGTGGATTTTGTATCCGTCACATGAAATAGTTTAAGCGGAATTGTAAAGGATTTAATTAGTTGATTAAATTAAATTTTCAGTGATTTAATTTGATTAACTGGTATTTAAGATCTTAAAATGGGGAGTTAAAATAAGTGTTATTGAATTTTCGAAATTCATATTGAGGAGTTCAATTGCAGTTTTTTAGTGGAATAAATTACAATTAATTATAGTAAGAATTAATTCATGCTAATTTCAAATTAATGCTATAATTGGTAGCCTCTTATTATTTCTGTGGTCCTTGCTATACCAAGTAAAACCTGGACAAGACTTGGTAAAATGTGACTTGGGAGAAAAGTCATCCGTTAGAGTTAGAGTAGGATTCTACTTGTGCAAGTAGAATCCTACACGTTTTTGGAAGACAATTTTCGGCCAAAAATAACTCTACTTAAGGAGGATGAATTTCACCTAATTACTTACTTTCAGAGTTGTATTGTTTTTGCCCACCCAAAAGCAAAATCGTCCAAGGTTTTATTAGGCATATAGCAGAAGACTGCAGCCCTGGATTCTTGCTGTTTGGAAGCTTTGTCCAACGATTTCAAGAGGTTAGTGCTTCTAATCTTGTGATTATAGCATTGTCTAGTTTACATTTATTAATGCCTGGTCTGTTTGGTTGCTTCCGCTGCGCATGTTCTAACAATTGGTATCAGACGCCGTCGTACATCTAACTAGATAATGTAATACAACATGAATAGAGTAATATTAAAACGTGTTGTTTAATGATACATGTTTAGTATGGTTATACTATGTCAAAAACGTTATTAGTATCTTAATTCTGAAATTATGAATTAATATACACATGCATAAACGGTGGTGTTATATATAATGACGGTCTGTTTAATTACGTTTTGATGAATATCAATTTGTTTTTTTTATAAAAACATGAATATTTCTTGAATGCTATTAATTCTGTCATTATGGGTTAATACATATATGCATACAGTGAATTAAATCTGTTTAAGTTGCGTTTTGTCCATAATGAGAGAGTGTTATATTAATAAAAACTTGACTGTTTTGTATGATATTAGTTCTGTAATTACGGATTAATATACAGAATTATGAACAGTGGCGTTTTCTTTTAACAGTGAAAAACATACTGTTTTTTTTTTACAATTCTGTCTAAACATGTTTTTAGTATTATTATTTTGAGTTCTGAAATCATGTTTTAACATATAAGAGTATTTTATGTTATTTGAACAAGTCAAAATAATAAAAACACTAAAAACAGCCAAAAACAAAATTCTACAAATAGGTCATGATTTTAGAATTCTGAAATTTTGTCGAACTACGATTGACCTCAAATTTGGTAGGTTCATCGGAAACGGACCAACTTAAACAACTCATCAGATTTGCTGATGGTGTACGTCATTTTTTGGGCATTCGGCGTCGTTTAGATGGGTTTTTGGCTATTTTTATATTTTCTGGAAATATTTTTAATAAAAAGAATTTTTAAAAGAAATCTGTGATGGTATGGTTCAATTCTCATTGTTTACAATCATGTTTTACAGTAATATAATGAATTTATATGTTGACATAGGTCTTCTTCCCCATCGGATAAATTCATTATAGATGATTACTGTAGGTTTGCCTCTAGTTATTTGATTACTTATATTAACTCTCCAACTGAGTTATATGTTGATTCAATGAAACTAGAGTTTATAAAACGTGATATTTACCTATCTTAAATTAACAGTTTACTCTCCATCTGAGTTGGTCCTGTTTAAATTTATGGGGTTAATATCTTACATCACTCATATCTTACCTCAATTCTGAACCAAAACAAATTACAAGGACCGAATTATGTTGACTGGAAAAGAAACCTTGATATTGTCCTAATTGGTGAAGGTTACAAATTTGTAATCACTGAGGAGTGTCCAGAAAAACCTGAAAATGCTATTGATGATCAGGTTAAGGCCTATGACAAATGGGTTAAGGCTGATGAGATGGCGCGATGTTATATTCTTTCCTCTATGGCGAATTTTTGCAACATCAGTATCAGTCTATGGGGTCTGCTTACGACATGCTTGAAAGTCTCAAAGAGATGTTCGGTGAGCAAAATCGTGCAGCTAAGCAGACTGCCATGAAAGCCCTTTTGAACACCAAGATGGCTGAAGGATCATCGGTCAGGGACCATGTTCTGAAGATGATGAGTCTTCTGAATGAACTGGAGGTCCTTGGAGCCTTGATTGATAAGGAGTCTCAAGTTGAGATGGTCCTAAAGACTCTGCCTGACAGTTTTCAACAATTTCGCTTGAACTATAATATGAACAAAATGGATGTGTCACTAGCGAAATTGTTGAATGAGCTGCAAGCGGCAGAGTCTATTATCAAACAACAAGCTCCAGTTGTGGCACTCAATGTTGAGAAAGCTTCAGTTTCTAAGTCGAAAGGCAATAAGAAAAAGAAGAAGGCTCAAAAGGTTTTGGCACCTGTTGGTGCGACTGGTGTGAAAAAGCCCAAAGGCAAGTGCTATCATTGCAAGCAACTTGGGCATCATAAGAAGCAATGCCCTGCCTATATGTCAAAGTTGAATAAGCAAGGTAATTCAAATTTAAATGTCGTTGAAACTTGTTTAGCGGCTGTTTCTACCATGTTTTGGTGTGCAGATTCCGGAGCCACTAATCATATCTGCACTACTTTGCAGGGGTTTCAGGAAACGCGGCGGCTAAGTGAGAATGAAATTTGCGTATTTCAAGCCAATGGCGAGCCAGCACCAGCTTTAGCTTTAGGAAATATTAGAGTTTCGTTTAGTAGTGATAGAGTTTTAGATCTAAAAGATGTTCTCTATGTACCTTCCATTAGAAGGAATTTAATTTCGGTTTTGAAAATAATGGATGCTGGTTATAATGTTTATTTTGCTAATAACTCTGATGTTATTAAGTTTAATAAACATTTTATCTACACTGTTGCTAGAGTACATGACCTTTTTATTCTTAATATATCTCCTCGTGTGCTACAACAACCAAAAGAATTGAATAACATTAATCTGCCACATAAAAGAAAACGTATTTCTGAATTGAGTCAAACTTATTTGTGGCACTTACGTCTAGGTCATATAAATCTAAACAGGATTTCGAGATTGGTCTCTGATGGACCATTGAGTTCATTGAAAGTGGAGTCACTACCAACATGCGAATCTTGTTTAGAAGGTAAAATGACCAAGAGATATTTTCCCTCAAAAGGAAATAGAGCCAGCGATAAGCTAGAACTAATTCACTCTTATTTGTGTGGCCCTATGAATATACAAGCAAGAGGTGGTTTTGAGTATTTTGTGACTTTCACAGATGATTACTCAAAATATGAATACATTTATCTGTTGCGACGTAAGTCTGAATGCTTTGAAAAATTCAATGAATTTAAGTCGGAAATGGAGAACAACATGATAAATATATCAAAACATTGCGATCTGATCGTGGTGGTGAATACCTTTCTGCGGAATTCATAAAATACTTATCAGATAGTGGAATTACATCTTCATTATCTACCCCAGGAACACCACAACAAAATGGTGTGGCAGAAAGAAGAAATAGGACACTTATGGAAATGGTTAGATCAATGTTAAGTTATTCCGATTTGCCTTCTTCCTTTTGAGGATATGCTTTAGAAACAGCAAATTACATTCTAAATTTGGTTCCTTCAAAGTCATTACCTTCAACTCCAGTAGAATTGTGGACTGGGTGCAAGCCAAGTTTACGGCACATTCGGGTTTGGGGTTGTCCAGCACATGTGCTGAAAGGGAAAGCGGATAAATTGGAATCAAGGACAGAAGTATGCATTTTTATTGGATATCCAAAAGGAACTAAAGGCGGTTTGTTTTATTCTCCCAAAGAAAAGAAGGTAATTGTTACGACAAATGCCAGATTTTTAGAAGAGGGCTATTTAATGAACCATATTCCTAGAAGTAAAATAGTTTTACAGGAATTAAATAATGGAGTAACTAAAGACTCATCTATAGAACGTATCCCGGAAGCTAGTATTGACATACCACTGCACTATCATAGTGGGAGAAATGTCAATAGGAAACAGATTGCACAAGAGCAATTGCCTGACATCTCACTACCCCAAAGTAGTGGGAGTAATGTTGAGCAACCTCATATTGTTGAACAACCTGAAAATGTTCTGCAGCCTGCACTCCAGGAAGAAGTTAATGATATCCCAGCACCGCAAGGTGTGGAGGATAACATTGAGGCTTCAGTTCCAGAAAATGATGTTGTTATTCAACAACAAAATCAACCCCCACCTGTAGTGACTAGTCGTAGTGGGAGAATTATTAGAAAACCTCTCCGATTTGCGCTCTTGGGAGAATCTTATGATAGAATCCCTGAAGAGCCTAATACAGAACCAATTAATTACGACGAAGCACTACAGGATACAGATGCTGATATATGGGTTGATGCTATGAAATCTGAAATGGAGTCCATGTACTCCAATCAAGTCTGGGATCTTGTAGAACCACCTACTGGAGTCAAACCCTTTGGGTGTATATGGATCTATATGAAAAAAAGAGGAATGGATGGAAAAATGCAAACTTTTAAAGCTAGGCTTGTTGCAAAAGGGTTTACTCAAAAAGAAGGGATCGATTATGAGGAAACCTTTTCGCCAGTAGTCATGCTTAAATCCATTAGGATTCTCTTATCCATTGTTGCTCATTACGATTATGAGATTTGGCAAATGGATGTCAAGACGGATTTTCTAAATGGAAGTCTTGATGAGTGCATCTATATGGCACAACAAGTTGGTTTCATTAAAAGTGCCAATGAGCACATGTTGTGTAAATTAAATAAATCCATTTATGGATTGAAACAAGCTTTTAGAGCATGGAACACTTGTTTTGACGCATCGATTAAAACCTTCGGTTTTAATCAATGTGAAAATGTGTCTTGTGTCTATAAGAAGTGGGATGGAGATAAAGTTACATTTTTGGTTTTGTATGTAGATGATATTTTGCTCATAGGAAATAATGGGAGCGTGTTGAATTCAGTAAAGGAATGGTTTTCCTCACGTTTCGATATGAAGGACTTGGGACAGGCAGCACATATCATTGGGATCAAGCTTATGCGAGATCGCAAGCAGAGGATATTAGGCTTGTCCCAAGCACTTTATATTGATATTATTCTCACCAGATTTAGCATGCAAGATTTCAAGAAAGGCTTTCTCCCTTTTATACATGGAATCTCTCTGTCGAAAGATCAGTCCCCAAAAACGACTGATGAGATAGAAAAAATGAAGGCGGTCCCTTATGCTTCTACTATAGGGAGTCTCATGTATGTTATGCTATGTACTAGACCTGATATCTGCTTTGCAGTTACCATGGTTAGTAGATTTCAGTCTAACCCTGGACGAGAAAACTGGATTGCTGTTAAGCATATAATCAAGTACTTGAAAAGGACTAGGGATTATATGTTGGTGTATCACTCAGGTGATCTTGCACCCATTGGCTATACTGATTCAGATTTTCAGTCAGATAGAGACTTTAGAAAATCTACCTCAGGATATGTTTTGACCTTAGGAGGTGGAGCCATAAGTTGGAGGAGTATCAAGCAATCATATGTTGTTGATTCCACTATGGAAGACAAATATGTGGTTGCATCTGAGGCAGCTAAAGAGGTTGTTTGGCTCAGGAACTTTCTAAAAGAGCTTAATGTAGTTCCTTCGGTTCAAGCACCCATTGTACTTTATTGTGACAATGGTGGTGCAGTTGCAAACTCGAAGGAACCAAGAAGCCATAAAAGGAGTAAATATATTAAGCGTAAATATCACTTAATTCAGGACATAACTCAAAGAGGTGATGCAAGAGTGTTGAAGATTGCGTCAGAGGATAATTTAGCAGACCCATTTACGAAGAGGTTGACACAGAAGAATTTTGACAAGCATGTAGAAGGAATGGGTGTGTCACGACCCGAAATCCCACCTTCAGGCCGTGATGGCGTCTAACATTGAACTCGCTAGACAAGCCAGCGTTACTAGTAAATCCGTTTTATTCCTTTGTTATTTATCATTTAAAAGTGAAATACAAGAACAATAGAAACAAGAATGCGGAAGACAAGAAATTCAACAACTTAAATAATACGTCCTACGAAATTTCCTTAAACATACCCCCAGAACTGGTATCACAAACTCACGAACAGTCTAAGATTTTTGCTAAAAACAAAGTCTGAACAAAACAATACAACTGTCTCGGAAGTAAAAGAGAAGACAGAAATAAAAAGGAATGAGATAGGAGGTGACGCCAAGGCCTGTGGACGCCTGCAGGACTACCTCAGTGTCGCCTGTGGAATGAAAGACACTCCCTTNTGAGTAATAGAACATGGAAACCGTCTAGTATCAGAATAACAACAGGGAAATAAACAAGTGCACGGCATCACCTTTCGTGCTTTACTCTCATTCTCACCAAGACAAGTGCACGGCATCACCCTTCATTCTTTACTCTCATACTCACCAAAACAAGTGCACGACATCACCCTTCATGCTTTACTCTCATTCTCACTAAGACAAGTGCACGGCATCATCCTTCGTGCTTTTACCTCACAATATCGGCACGACATTAACCTTCGTGCTTTTAATATAAACAATGGCACGGCATCAGTCTTCGTGCTTTTACCTCACAATATCGGCACGACATTAACCTTCGTGCTTTTAATATAAACAATGGCACGGCATCAGTCTTCGTGCTTTTACCTCACTATATCGGCACGGCATTAACCTTCGTGCTTTTAATATGAATAATGGCACGGCATCACCCTTCGTGATTTACACTCTTCCTTACCCAACAATAATCAGAACAACAATTTGGCAAGGAAGAACCACAATACAAAACATAATTTACAACATCCCGGCAAAGGAACAATAACAGAAATATCACCGTCCCAGCAAGAGAATAATAACAGAAATATCACCGTCCCGGCAAGGGACCCAGCTATAACCAATCTCACTGAATGTATGACATAACCAAAATAATCCTCAACCGAACAACTAATAAACAATGTTCACAACTCAGTATTTCCAACAATTGAATAATCTCCAAAATAGAAGCTACCTCATAAATACAGTGGATATCAAAGAAAACACATATACCATAAGATATGACTCACGGTCATGCTTGATAACAAGGTATAGGTACTCGTCACCTCACCTATACATCGAACATGATACTAACACGTAGCACATATGACTTAACACCTATTCCCTCAAGCTAGGGTTAGGCCAAACACTTACCTCGATTCCAAGAATCCAAATCAAGCCTCTAACACTACTTTCCCTCTCGAATCCAACTCCGAAACGATAGTATCTATACATAATTGACTCAACAATATCAATAATGAATCAATAATTCAACCCCAAATCCTAAATATGCATTTCCCATCATTCTTCCAAAAATACCAAAATTCGACCCCGGGCCTGCTTGGTCCAAACACGAGGCTCGGACCAGAACCCAATCACCCATACACCCACGAGTTCAAATATATAATTTGTTTTGAAATTCGACTCCAAATTGAGGTTAAATTACCCAAAATTCCCAAAGCCCTAACTCTACCCAAAATCCCTAATGACTACTTTGATTTTAGGATTTTAGGCCTAGATTCTAGTGATTAGGGAAGGAAAGTGGAAGAAATTTGGTGTTAGGAACATTTACCCAAATGGTTATGGAGGAGAAAATGGCTTGGAGGTCTTCAATGGGGTTTTAGAGAAGAAGGAATAGATGAAGAAGTGAAAATCCCCAAAATAACATTCTGTTTTTGACTTAAGAAAATAACTGGGAAATTTTGTTCTCTGCGATCGCGGAAGAAGGGCTGCGATCGCAGAGTTATAGGAATTCCTACTATGCGACCGCAGACGGAAGGCTGCGATCGCAGAAGAACCTGACCCATACGTCTGCAATCGCGGAGGTTATGGTGCGATCGCAGAGAGATGCTACCAGCCCCCACCCCAGACTGCCTATACTCTATGCGATCGCGGAAGCAACTATGCGATCGCATAGAGTCACAGAACCTCCCCTCTCAATCAAACTATGCGATCGTGGAGCTAGGCCTGCGATCGCACTGAACAACACCAGACACCAGATATGGACTTTTACACCAAAATTTCTAAGTCTTTTACACCCCGAAACTCATCCGAGCTCTCGGGTCTCAAAACCAAAAAAACGCACACGATTCCCCAATCATCCTACGGACTTATTCAAGCATTGAAATCACCAAAATATCATCAAAATAAATGAATTAAACCGCAAAACTCATAGAATTTTCTTAAAACTTCATAAGGCTCAATTATTCTGATTTTGATCCGAAACACGTCAAACCAAGTCCGTTTCTTTCCAAATTTTATAGATAACTCACATAACACATATCGAACCTATTCCGGGATTCGGAACCATAATACGGGCCTGGTAACGCAGATTTCACATCAAAGTTCATTTTCAAAAGTCTTTCTTATTTTCAGAAAACAATTTTCTTTAAAAATTCATTTCTCGGGCTTGCTCAGAATTCGATTCCGGGCATACGCCAGGTCCCATATTTTCCTACAGACCCTCCGGGACCGTCAGATCACGGGTCTGGGTCCGTTTACCAAAAATGTTCACCAAAGTCAACTTTATTCCATTAATTATCATAAATACAACTGTTCAACACATTTCCACATATAGACTTCCTGGCTATGCGCTCGAGTTATGCACGCACATCGAGGTGAGATTAACGGAGGCCTTCGGGGCCTTGAAACACAGTTTTTGCTAAATTATACAAGATAACCTTTTGGGTCATCACAGGGTGTTAAAGTAGTAGACGCATGGTTATGAGTCTAAGTGGGAGATTGTTGGGATATACTATTAACCATACGATTTAGACATAATATTTTGTTTTATTCTTTATGGAACAATTATTTATTTAATTTATTTAATTCAATAAAGTACTTTTAAATAGATCATTTGTTACATGTGTGTCCTTTTAGTTATTTAGTAGACAATTTAGTGTATGGAGTCTTAGCTCATGCATGGAAGATTATATTGTTGGTTCTCATAATTAATAAATTTTGTTCAATCAAAGATATTATTGGATAAAATATCGTGATGATTGTAGCACAAGATTATAGTATAATTTGTCTTGATTATGGGAGTGGTTTTACTCCGA
>MDKI01230721.1:0-23859 GCA_005239505.1 Nicotiana paniculata | reverse complement strand
AATCTTAAAACATTAATATTAGGCCTAAAAGAAATATTTACACTAAAATAGTATAACATTTGAATGTGGTCAAAAATTAGTTGTTCACAATACTCGCAGAGATGGATGGAGAAATCTGGCCAAAGCCTATCAATTCAGATGCAGTCAAAAGATACTATGTGTAAACTATTTATGCTTCATATTATGTAAATTGAACTACGCTCGACCTGATTCTCGTTTAAGAGGGGATACGTAGGAAGACCTGTGGGTTCAGTCACAATTCAATGAAATTTCCATTTTCCCCAAAATCAGAAATTAGGGCAGAATTTTGAGGATGACCCTGAAAATTCTGAAGTAAGTTCAGTCAACCGCAGCATATGGAGCAGTTAGAAAGGTCATCTAGTTAACTAGGGCAGAATTTTGAGGAGGACCCTTAAAATTCTACGGCAGCGGAAGTTGCAATGTCTCTAATAATGTCACAATTACTGGTTCATCTAACTAACTTCTAAACTGCATACTACTATGCCTTTGAAAATTATACATGCATGCTTTTGAAAAAGAAGCTTTGATTTAGCCAAATGCTACCCTAATATCTTGAACAGGATCTTCAAACTGAGCGAAGAAAATCAAGCAAGCAAAGGCACGAACCAACCTCCCCCCCAAAAACTCACAAATTTTCTTTGGATGCAGGACTATATCATCATGATAAACACCATCGCAACGACACAATCACTATGCATGAAACATATTGTCAGCTAAGAATACTTCACTCTTACCTTTCTCCTTGCATGAGGCTAAAGCCCTGCCTCTCTACTTGCATAAGGCTAAACACTGCCTTCTCTTTGCATGAGACTAAGCCCTGTCTCAATCCTTGCATGAGGCTAAGCCCTGCCTCTCTACTTGCATAAGGCTAAGCACTACCTTCTCTTTGCAGGAGACTAAGCCATGTCTAAATCCTTGCATGAGGCTAATCCCTGCCTCTCTACTTGCACAAGGTTAAGAACTGCCTTCTCGTTGCACGAGACTAAGCCCTGTATCAATCCTTGCATGAGGCTAAGCCCTGCCTCTCTATTTGCACAAGTCTAAGCACTTCCTTCTCGTTGCATGAGACTAAGCCCTGTCTCAAACTTTGCATGAGGCTAAGCCCTGCCTCCCTATTTGAATAAGGCTAGCCCTACCTCCCTATTTGCATAAGGCTAAGCACCGCCTTCTCTCTGCATGGGACTAAGCACTGTCCCAAATATTTCATGAGGCTAAGCCCTGTCTCAATCCTTGCATGAGGCTAAGCCCTGCCTCTCTACTTGCATAAGGCTAAACACTGCCTTCTCTTTGCAGGAGACTAACCCTGTCTCAATCCTTGCATGAGGCTAAGACCTGCCTCTCCATTTGCATGAGGCTAAGCCATATATCAATCCTTGCATGAGGCTAAGCCCTACCTCTCTACTTGCATGAGGCTAAGCACTTCCTTCTCCTTGCATGATACTAAGACCTGTCTCAATCCTTGCATGAGGATAAGCCCTGCCTCTCCACTTGCATAAGGCTAAGCCCGACCTTCCCTTTGCATGGGTCTAAGCAGTGTCCCGATTTTCGCATGAGACTAAGAACTGTCTCTCTTGCATCGGGCTAAGCTCTGCCCTTAACTTCGCACAGTACTAAGCTCTGTCTTGTTGCCTCTAGAATCATGTCACCGCACCTCATAGGCTGAATATAGCCAACTTGTCCGAAGGCGTCATAGTCTGAAGGCACCATCCTCATAGCCGGAAGATATCATGCCATGGCCTGAGGATCTCTCAAACTTGCACATCATTATTCAAAGGCGTCATGGTTCGGAGACACCATTATTATCCTCAATCGTCCAAAGACAGTTTTCATGGTCCGAAGGGAATTTGCATCATGTCTAAATTTACACAAATTTATACGTATATGCTTGTAGTACATATTTTGATTTCAAGTAACCAGTGAGTAACTTTTATCCCAACAGGAGCAATCCCGCTCAGTTTCTTCAAATTATTTCAAACCTGACCGCTCACTATAACCGTTTCACCTATTCGAAGCCTTGTGTCCGTCCTTGTGACAAACCCATTGGTTCATTTCACGGTGGATCCAGAACTACACACGGCCTAATTCCTGTAAAATCAGGGATATGTATGCAGCTCGGGGACCAGAGTGCAGCCTATATCTCTCAAATCGCTCTATTCGGTCAAAATTAGCCATCATAATATCTTTACCCGAAAACTCTTTCATCCTTCCCGGGTAAAGAGGGGCAGCTGTTGATACCTAATTTTTTCCATATATATTTAAAAAAAATACATATATACCTTCAAAATAGTGCATGCAAATCAACTAGTATTATTCCATAATTTTCCGTAATTTTAAAGAATTTTTAATCAATTTATTTAATAATTTTGTTATCTAAATAATTACTAATTGCATCACAAATAATTTTTAATAATTTTATCATTTATATTTATATTAAGCTCTAATCATTTTATGCCTAATTATATTTAGGCTATAATTGCAATATTTTGCAATAATAGCACATATATGCATAATTACTTCATTTACACGGAAAATGAATTTTTATATTTTTATAATATTAAGTAATTATTTTAAATCATTTTCATGTACAAATAACATTTTTCATCATTCGTTAATTAGCTTATAAATTATTTTATTAATTTAAGTGGGTATTTAAAACATAGCCCTTTTTATTAAATTTTTCGGACCTACCCAATAGCCCAATACCCTATCAGCCCAATAACCCAATAATTCAATACCCATCACCCAAACCCAAATACCCATACCCATACCCGTCTGATTAACCCGCCCCACCTAAAATAGCCAATCCTGGTCGTTGATCTCAGAAGATCAACGACCCTAAACCTTCAACCCCTTTTTTAATATACCAAACCCCCAAACCCTACCTCATTTTTTCCAGCCCGCAGCCTTTGGATCCTCTACTCCACTCTTCTCTCTCACCCCCTCAAACCCTAGCCCCACCGTTACTATTTCTCCTACAAGAAATGGAATCATTCTCCGATTCCTTGCCTTATCTGGCCTTACCTCCTTACTTACTACCCGTCTTTGATGTTACTTGACTTATTTTCCTCAAAAGACAAGTGTATCTCAAGATACTCGAACTAGATCTGGTCCAGAATCTCTTATATTTCTATTACTCCCGTCTATGTTCATCCCAATACCTGTAAGTACGAATATTTTTCGTATCTTCCAGTTAGGTTTTGGATCTCTGGTTCAAATTAGATTTTTGGTTCATTCTGGTTCGCTTTAATGTTATTATTTACCTTTCTACTAACGAATCTGGCTATTTTTGGTTGAATCTTTTACTTACCCTAAAAGTAGGGTCTAGCTCTGTCAAGATTTCTTATTTTTTGGCATTTTTTCTTTAGTATTTCAGTATCCCTATCTCTATGTTTTATAGTGTCTGACTGATTTATTTACCCTAAAATCAGGGTTTTTGATTTTCAAAAACGAATCAAATATGTTGTTTCATCTCTGTGTATCTATTATTTCTGACTGATTTTACTTACCCTAATTATTTCCGTCTATATGTCTTTACATTTATGCTTATTTTATTTATATTTAAATTTAGGGTTTTCGATATTTAATTATTTTCCTTTAATATTTCTGTTTATCTGTCTCTGTGATTCTTGCCGCTAATTATGGACTAATTTTTATTTTCCGTAAAAAGACTTTGAAATCTTTACTAAGGTTCCAGTATTTCCTTTTGTGTAGTACTGGTACTTCCTTATTTGGTTCGATTTACATGTTCTCATTACTCCCTACCTTGTTTTGATCCGACATCTTGACTATTTGATTGACTCTGTGTAATACTTTCCTTAATTTGAATAGTACTGGCCCGATTTTATGCTATTTTGTCCCGTTAATTGATTGAAGCCGACTCTAATTGATTCTGGAGTTATTCTCATGCCTTATTTGTGTAGGACTGATTCATTACCTTATTGTCTACCTCATTGAGACTAAAAAAAACCCCTTCCTCATTCCCTTTAGGAAGACTCGAATCCTGCTATTCTCACAAAAACCTAAGTTCTCATTGTTCTTTCTTGTTATGATTTCTGTACTAAGTGGTTATTATTTGGCCGGCTGAAAGACAAGGCCAAATTATTCTGGAATTTAACTGCTATTGCACCTTTAGTTGCTTTATTCTCAACTGGTATGCCCTAACCTTTGCAATTCCATTCTCTATGCTTTGTTTGACTGGCCTGTTTCAATTCCCTAGCATGATTCTGCCTTTTCTATGACAATTTTATGATACTGTTAACCTAAGACTAAGTTATTTCAAATATGAATCCTCTCTTAAGATTAAGGTTTAGCCTGTTTTCTTGCAAGGTACTGTAAACATGTGATAATTTGTTTGTTGCCTAACTCATATGTCATGTCTTTTTAATTCAAATGTTTTTGCCTAATTGCTTCTGTGTTTTAGCCATGACTGTTTTAAATACTAGCATGAATACTTAGCTTAATCAGATGACAACTTGATTGAACTATGTGCTGAACATGAACCTTGTTTGCTTCTTGGTGCAGTTCTACCTGCAACTCCGTGTTCTGAACTTTCTTTCTTCTGAAATTGAACTATTTTGAAATTTGCCCCTTTTCCTTTATATACTAGTTTTAAAACCCCTACTCTTAGTCATTTAGGTTCTCAACCACCCCTAGTGTGAGCACTGCCTAGGGTCCTCGAAACTCCTTTGAAATCTGACACATTGGGGTAGGTTTTCCGATCTTTTATGAGTTACCTTCTGAATGTGGTTATGGTGTGAGCATTACCCAGGGTCCCTGAGGCCCTTAGGAACTTTGACACTCTGGAAGCTTGACTTTTAATGTGCCATGGATGGATCATTACTATACTCCAAAGTTGTTCTGTTGGAAGGCCTGGTTCCCAAGTTTATATTGGGCCTATGAAGGTTTCCTGTAGTGTAATGGATACTATTATGTAATTTAGTCATTCTGGGTTGTAATAATTTCTGTAATAACAGATTTGGGGTTGATTAGTGAAATCTGGGGGTTTTCCTTCTATTTTTGTTAAACTTGGGTAGAAATCCTGCCTATAGATTTAATTATGTTGACCAAGTCATGTGATTTCTACTACTTGTTTAGAGATCCCGCCTATAGGAATTTTTGATTGTTTAGTTCTTTACTTTTACACTCGCATATTAGAGATCCTGTTTATAGGCCTTTTCGTTAATTCTGCATTAGAAATCCTGTCCTAGGATCCACACATTATTTAAACCCAACGTGCATTAGTGACCATGTCTACATGATTCTGTTTGTTTGAAATAATAACCTTTTCTGGCAATCTGCTTATAATTCTGCCTACATACGATTAATAGATACCATGCTTATAGGAAACAAAGATCAGTTCAAACCTAGAAATCATGCCTATAGGATCTAAACTAATATATATCATGCCTATAAGGTGAAATCAGTTTTCAAACTTAGAAATACTGTCTATAGGAGTTTAAATCAAGTGAGTAATTAGAAATCATGACTATAGGAAGTAAAGATCAGTCTCAACTTAGAAATACTACCTATAGGGTTTTAAATCAATTCTGCAATTAGCAAGCATGCCTATAGGACTTAAAAGGAATAGAAATGTGTCTTTATGAGTTAAAATCAATAGTTCACTTAGAAACCATGTTATAGGTCTATAATAAACTCGTAGAAACCATGTCTATAGGATTCCGTTAATCAGTTTTGAGTTCGACCAATTATGGATATCATTTAGGCAAATCTGTAAGGGTTGCTAATGATTCTGGGCCTAAAAATTGTGACAATTTGCTGCCTGGAAGTGCCCAGATTCATGCTTAAAAAGATCAGTATGTCAACAAATAGGTCTCAATGATCGCTTTAATAAAATTGTAACTTTACATTCTGTTTCTTCTCATATAGATATCCTGCCTATAGGATTCTAAAGTTAACAAAGTATGCTAATTCAATTGCGTGCATTTGGTGCTTATGTGTGGAGGTCAATGTGAGCCTTTATTTGTTTCTTTACATGAAAGTTCTATTTGTATTTTGTTTGTCGCCTAGATTTCTCATTTTTGAGTAATATAGTTCATTCTAGAACCACCCTAAATAGAGGTCCTAATACCTCCAGGGCTATAGGTAAGGGACGGGCAGTGCACGCATAAGGAACGAACTAGAAGCTATTAGAACACTTAGGTAACAACTGAAAGATAGTAATTGGGTATTAAGGAAATGATAGCCCGTGCAATAATGCTATGAGTAACACCCCAACTTTGGGAAGTTACAAAGTATTGTATGGAATGATCCTATAGGATAAAAAACCTTGGACCCCCTTTTAATCCCGTTTATAGTAACTTGTATTGTCCAAATTGTTTTCCTCCTCTTTTAGACTAATTCACTTAATTTAAGTTTGGCTGGGAACCACCATTGTTGACTTCGAGGGGTCCCTAACACCTTCCCCATGAGGTAATTTGAACCCTTACCCGATCTCTGGTGATGCAAACTAGTTTATGAGTTAATTGCTCTAGGTGACCTAACGCACCTTAATCAGTTAGGTGGCGAATCTTCCAATCCCTTACCCAATCGCAAAAAGAAAGAGTTATCCCAGAAATGTCGAAACTCGATTTCGCAAGAAAAAAGGGGCTCGATAGTGCCTGTAGTCCGAGAGTTCCCTGATGTGTTTCCTTATGATCTTCTAGGCATGCCACCAGATCGTGATATTGATTTCTGTATTGACTTGGATCTACCCAGCCTATATCTATCCCATCGTACCGCATGGCTTCAGAAGAGTTGAAGGGGTTGAAGGAACAACTTGAGGAGTTGTTAGCAAAGGGGTTCGTCAGGCCGAGTGTGTTTCCTTAGGGCGCACCAGTATAATTTGTGAAGAAAAAGGATGGGACTATACAGATGTGTATTGATTATCGCCAATTGAACAAAGTTACTATTAAGAACAAGTACCCGTTGCCGTGTATTAATGATTTTTTGACCACTTGCAGGGTGCCACATTGTTCTCTAAGATCAACTTGAGTTCGGGGTACCATCATTTGAACATTCAGGATTGGGATGTTCCAAAGACTACTTTTCAAACTAGATATGGCCATTATGAGTTTCTGGTGATGTCTTTCGGTTTGACTAACACCCCCGCGATGTTTATGGATATGATGAACCGGGTGTTCAGGCTGTATATCGACTTGTTTGTCATCGTCTTCAGTGACAAAATTTTGATCTACTCGCGTAGTATGGAGGAGCACGAGCAACATTAGAGAGTGGTGCTTCAGACCTCGTGGGAACAAAAGCTATATGCTAAGTTCTCCAAGTGTGAGTTTTGATCCCAAAAGATCAAGGCAATTCAGAATTGGCATCGTCCTTCCTTGGCGACTGAGATCAGAAGTTTCCTTGGGTTAGCAGGTTATTATCATCGGTTTGTGGAGGGCTTTTCATCTATTGCAGCACCTTTGAGCAGATTGACTCGGAAGGGTTCTCCGTTCCAATGGCCCGATGATTCTGAGGCGAGATTTCAGTAGTCAAGACCGCATTGACTTCAATACAAGTGTTAGTCTTGCTTCCACGTTCAGGGATGTATACAGTGTATTACGACGCTTCACGCGTTGACCTGGGTTGTGTATTGATGCAGGAGGGGCGATTTATTGCATATGTGATCTCGTCCAATTTCACTCCTCTATTTGAGGTTATGAAAATGATCGATGCAATAGTAATTCTGCAGGGAGCGATATGAATGAGAGTTAGTAGTATATTTATTAATGTATGAGTTTTTCTATCTATACAAGGCTGGAATTCTCGAACAAAAATGCCATTTCGGAGGTTCTGCGGCCGCACAATTCCATGTGTGATCCGTACTTTTCTTCAGCTTGACGAGATTGGAAATATGCGGCCGCATAATTCTGATCTTCGACATCATTGCACTCTTTCTGCGGTCCGCACAATTGTAAGTGCGGTTGCACCTTGCTCTTATGTTGTCCGTACAAATGTTTTTGTGGACGCATAACTCTTCTTCTGCGGCCGCACAATAGTTGTGTGGCCCGCACTTTTGGTGGACTTGAGATGTAGGTTATCTGAACTTTTGCTCTAACATAGCTTCTGCGGCTACACACTTCATGTGTGCACAACACTTCGCAACATTCTCTGATGGAAGATTCTTCACAAACTGCGGCCAAAGAAGATATGTCGCGGTCCGCACTTCTGAGCTTTTGTGCCTGTTTTTGTCCTTGAGTTCAGATTACTCCTTCTTGAGTTGGATTTCATCTCGGGAGCTCATCTTCCAATATTTCTACAATTATGCACATTTCATCAGTTTTCGGGAGCATAATTAAGCACTTTTGGACTAAAACGAAAGCTAAAGGCCGCTAATAAGTAGTCAAAATCCTCATTTATCAACTCCCCCAAACTTAAGCTTTTGCTTGTCTCAAGCAAATAAAGTAATTCTCACCACCACAAGTTAAGAGCTATTCCAGCTAATCAAAAGTAAGCCATTCACACATCAATTGGGACCAACAATTACCCACACCACTTGTGAATTATCAACAAGGCAACAAGTTAAACTTTTAAGCACTGTTAGTTCTAATGTGACACTTGAGCATCAAGAGCTGACTTTATTCATCAAGGAAGCTCGCTCTTTCATGTAGGTCATTGTGGATCCCAAACTCCTCCTCATCTACTCTCTGTTTGCCTATCTCACTTAACAATTTATCACTCAATCCAAAGATTTGTGAAAGGTTCGCTCATCTCTCTCAAAAGAATGTTGCAAGTACGAATTTTAGTACCATAGGCTTGCCCCTCATGTAAATCACCACTAATGTAAGCTCACTCGGCTTGAAATCACTTAGGATATTTTTGGAATGCAATGAAGGATTTTGGACTAAGGTTGGATATGCTATGATAGAACGAGTTCATCTTTCCTTAAGCACTTTTTTTTATCGACTCATGCTTTGCCAACTCTTTGAGGTATTTTATTTTCCTTAGGGTAACTAGAGATACTTAACATCACTCTTTCTTGGTCATGATATTCATTTTCTCCTTCTTTGATTTCTCCATGTTTTGCATCATTACTTTTCTTTGTATCCTTTCAACTCTCAACTTATTCACTTTCTTTTTGTTCTTTTTTTTATTGCCTTTCTTCCTCTTCATTTATTTTCTATTTTTCCTTGATAACTTTTTCAAACTCCTCGTCTCTCCCCCAAACTTATGGTTTTTAGCCAATTGTTTCACAAGAGTGTTAAGGAAAGCCCGGGTGCCAAAAGAAGGTCACAATAAAATGGGTAAAGGCATGTACATGTTTATTAAATGAGAAAGGTTTTAGGATAAAATGGATTGACTAGAGATAAAAACATTGGTGGGCAATGGAAAATTTCAAGCGGGTCACGGAGAGCCTACAATCACTTCTCTATCCAAGCAAAACTTAAAATTTTGCCTAGAAACACATTCGAGGATAGTTCTAGACTGTTCACGCGAGTAGTTGGACTTGCAACAACAACATCTCACCTCTCACGCAACTGGATTTTTAAAGATGATAGAGTCGAGGGACCACAACGAACATATTTAAGATTGAAAATCACTATGGTTCGACTAAACCACTTGATGATTGCCTAAGTCAACACAAGAGTCAAAAGGTCACTAACTAGATCTATTTCTTTCCAAAAACATTGTTTTTAACCATAAACACGTAATTAAGTGTGTTGGTACCAAGTGAAGTATGTTTGACTCTTCAAGCATGACTCAATTAGGTATTTTTATTCATTATTATTACTATTATTACCTAAACACCAAAAACAGACTCAATCCCTTAAGAAGGTTATCATTCCATCCATCATTGGGAAGATCCACCCGGTTCACACAAAAACCACCTTTGGAAAGAACCGTGGCATTAAGAAAACCAAAGGATTATTATCCACTAAGACATAAAAAGAAGCTATTAAATCGACAAAAAGCTACTAATTCAAAAAGAAGACAAACATAAAGATAAAGAAGCTATAAAACAAAAGAAATATTGAAAGCTAAACGAATATACATAATGGGAGATAAGAGGGAATATATACATAATGAGAAAGAGGAAGAAAACAGTAATAAGTTAATTACTGGCAAATGTCTTGTAGTTATCAAAATACAGAATCATTAGAATGTGTAAGAAACTCTAACCCCCCCTCCCGAATAAAAATGATCATTATCCCCAATACTTATCAACATAAGAGTAAAAGAAGGGTGAGAGTGAAGAAAACTCCCTATGACTCTGTGGTCATCTCTGTGTCCCTAGCAGTGGACCAAACTCAGCCTCATCCAATTGGATCTCATCATCCTCAAATTTGGGAGTGGTTGGGTTGGTGAACATCTGACGGACTGCCTCAGCAGTGTCAGTAGCAGTGTCTGGCTCCTCAGACTGGCCACCTAGTGCTGCAGGTGCTGTATGAGCTGGGCCTAGGTGGTGCAGGTCTATCAACATATCAAATGGAAGGCCTCATACTGCTACAAGCTGTGTAACCTGGCTCAGAAGTTTGTCCACTGACTTCTTAGATGTACCTCTTTGCCCAAATCTTTGATCACTGCCCCATGCTGCACTAAAGTGGCCATGATCGTATTTGATTTTCCAGGAGCTTCTTCAAAGTTTCTTCAACTGTGGGGGGGTGGGGGAATCTGGGGTGCTAGAATGGAAGACTGTGTTGCAACATGATTGGATATGTCAGTCAGCTTTAGAGTAGCTATCTTCATCTAGTTGTTGAGGCTCGCCAATGTCTAGGAGACTTGCAGCGCAAATAGTAGAGCAGAAGGCATAACACATGCTTCAAAGCCGATGAGGGAGGCACTGAGGCTGAAGGTGGAGGCATGGCAGCTACACTGGCAGAAGGCTCTGCTAAAGTGGATGACATGTTAGTTTTCTCTGTACCCACCACCGATGGCTCATCAGACTGGCCTACGGTGGTAGTCGGCGGACCCTTTCTCTACGGGATGTGTGCATCCATTAGAAAATACCAAGAGAAAGGCTTCTTCGCCCGAACCTTCGTGTCAAAATCTTTGGGCTCTACCCATGAATTATAAGGAACTCAGTGATGGTGTTGGGATACTGGTAGGAGGTATCAGCCTGCCTGGCGACCACTGATATGTTGGCCGACATCACGACACCCACATTGATTGGGTACCCAGCCATAATGGAGGAGACTAGAACTTCCCGTGGAATAGGTAGGTTTGTCTCGTTCTGACATGGGTCTAGTCTGCTGCATATGAAAGTCTACCATTCCTTTGCCTCAAAATTTAGGGTGTTCCACTGAATAGGAACCCTTGCAGTGATCCATGGTGGTGGTAGCCCTGGGGCTGCTAGAAGCTCAGCTATCCATGGGTGAGTTGCATTACCCATCGCTAGCTTCTCCAAATATTATGCCGGGTCAACGTCCTCAAACCCCAAGTAGGAGTTTAGCATGTGCTGGTCGAACCGCACTCTAAAATTTCTCTCTTTTGTAAGTTTGGTCCCTTTCTTTATATGTGCCACATTGGCATAGAATTCCCGAACCAAATACTCCTTGGCATCAACCACAGTCTGGGTGAACCACATCCACTCCTTCCTATACTTGTCAATATATTTGAGTTGGAATTGTCACTCAAGAGTGAGTGATCTCACTGGCCACCACCCACAGAAGCTGGTGAATGCAACTAGGCTCACAAAATGGTCCTCTTAGAACTCTTTCTTTTTCGACCTTTCAAGGCTGGAAACTGTAGTATCACCCCCTCGGCAATCATCTGGACTATCATCAACAGTGGTTGCTGGTGCCTCAGAGGCATGTGTAGAAGAAGGCTCTGAAGCCTGACTGGCACTCTCTGAACCCTCGGAGGTGATACGTGAGAAGGAAGGCTAGTCCCAGAGTGATACCTTCCATGTGGCTGTGATTGGACATCAGCATGCTATTGCACTGAGTCTCCCTCCGATGCTTCCCAAGATGGGGCATATGAGCTAGTTTCAGAGGGCTCGGGTTGTCTTCATCAGCCTGCTATAGCTTTCTTGGTGATTATCTTCTAGATGGCGAAGGGTAAAGTTCTTTTGGCTCGCCCTCTGGTATTTTTCAACAATTGACATGATATTAACAATTAAGCATGCAAATCAATTTAACCAGTCCCCATAAAGCAATAAGTAGTTGACCCAACACGGATTAAACCTCACATGGTAGTGAAATTGAAATCTATTGACAAATGGCCTAAAAATATCTAACAACTTATAAATTTAACTAAAAGTTGAAAAATTCTATGAGAAATTAAAAATACCAGATATTAAGGAGTGCAACTAAGTGATCACAAATGTGTATGGAGTGTGACAGATGATTGAATAGATGATTTCCAAGTTTTAGAATTTAGAGTGCTTAGAGAGGGAAAAACATAGTACAGTAGCCTTAGGATACTATTTAACTTGCAGGCGGAATTGGGAAACAAAGGAGGAGTGCGGCCGCAGAATTCCTTCTGCGGTCCACACTCTGTTACCTGGAGGCTCAATAGCCTTTTGTTGATCTGCGGTCCGCACAATCTATGGTGCGACCGCAGATTTTGACTATGGACCGCATAATTCGATGTGTGGCTGCAGATTGGCCATTTCTTTGACAGAACAAAATTCAGAAAGTTTGCAATTTCCCATCTCAATTTTTGCGGTCCGCGCAAGAATTGTGCGGCTGCAGTTGCCTTCTACTGTAGCTTTCAAAATTGTGCGGTTCACACTTTTTCCACACTTAGCCAATTTTCTAAGCACAGTTTCTGTAAAGCGCACTCATTCCTACAACACATTTCAAATCCAGTTAGCACAAAATAATACCTATCCACAAAAGAAGAAAAGAAAAATAAAAGAAAACATGAGGTGCCTCCCAAGAAGCGCCTGATTTAACGTCGCGACACGACGCATATTACCATCACTTCAAACAAATAACTTCCACCACGTGACCATCATCAGCTTGTCCCAAATAATGCTTCACCTGGTGTTCATTGACTCAGAATACCTCATCATTTTTTTCTTCAAGTCCAATGCACCAAAAGGTGTCACACCCACAATTTCAAAGGGACCACTCCATTTGGATTTCAGCTTTCCGAAAAACATCTTCAATCGTGATTTGAACAACAAAACAAGATCGCCCACCTTGAACTCCTTATTTCAGATGTATTTGTCATGAAGGTACTTCATTGTCTCTTTGTACAAGGATGAACTTGCATATGCATGGTACCGGAACTCATCCGATTCATTCAAATGTGCAACCGCAAGTTAGTGACTGCATCTCAATCAAGATTCAACTTCTTTAAAGCCCACATGGCTTTGTGCTCAAGTTCCACCAGAAGATGACAAGCTTTTCCAAACACCAACCGATATGGACACATCCGATAGGAGTTTTGAAAGAAGTCCGATAAGCTCATAGATTATCATCAAGCTTCTTTGACCAATCCATTCGGCTATCATTCACTGTTTTGGACAAGATACTCTTTATCTCCCGGTTGGAGACTTCCACTTGACCTCTAGATTGAGGATGATAAGGAGTCATAACTTTATGAGTGACACCATACTTGCTAAGCAAAGTGTCAAACGCCTTGTTTCAAAAATGCGACCCCCATCGCTTATTATAGCCCGCAGAGTACCAAATCTTGTGAAACTATTCTTCTTCATGAACTCCACCACACTCCTCGCTTCATTTTTGGGTAGAGCAATGGCCTCAACCCATTTACACGCATAATCAACCATGACCAAGATGTAGGTGTTTCCACAAGAACTCACAAAAGGACGCATGAATTCAATACCCCAGACGTCAAATATATTGATCTCCAAAATGGTAGTGAGAGGAATTTCATTCTTCTTCGAGATTCTACCGGCCCGTTGGCATTCATCACATATTTTCACCATATCACTTGCATCTTTGTAGAGTGTAGGCCAATAGAAATCAAAACATAGCACTTTAGCCGCCGTTCTTGCTCCGCCATGGTGACCACCATAAGGGAAGAATGGCAAGCCTCAAGAATAACATTTTGATCTTCATTCAATACACATCTTCTAATTATCCCATCAGTGCAAATCCTGAAGAGGTAAGGATCGTCCTAATAATAATCTTGAAAATCCCGTTTTAGCTTCTTCCTTTGATTTGAAGAGAACTATCCGGGATGATTCCACATATAAGGAAGTTTTCTAGATTGGCAAACTACGGCACATACTTCATCGAAAAGGCTAAGAGTTGCTCATCGGGGAAGGAGTCATTGATTCCAAGGCCATCATGCGGCCTCCCCTCCTCCTCCAAACGAGACAAGTGGTCCACCACTTTATTTTCACTCCCGTTACGATATTGAATATCAATACCAAACTCTTGCAATAATAGCACCCATCTCATCAACCTAGATTTTGAATATTTCTTGCTCATAAGATAGTGAAGTTCCCCATGATCCGTATGAACAATAACCTTTGCACCCATCAAGTATGGGCGGAACTTCTCAATTGCAAACACAATGGAAAGGAGATCTCTTTCAGTAAAGGTTACTTGGGCATCATTTATGGTCTTTCTAGTATAGTAGAATGGATAAAATATCTTGTTGATACGTTGCCCCAAAACTTCTCCAACTTCTACATCACTAGCATCACACATGAGCTCAAAAGGAATACTCCAATTAGGAGCAGTGATAATGGGAGTTGTTGTCAAGTTGAAATTTAGTAATTCAAAGGCTCTCATGCAATCATCGTTGAAGTGAAACTTAGCATCTTTCTATGAAATCTTGCACAAGGGGTTCACCACTTCGGAAGAATGCTTTATGAAGCGTCGGTAAAACCCCTAACGACCCAAGAAGCCTCTCACGCCTTTCACTGATGTTGGAGGTGGAAGTTTATAAATCATCTATATCTTTGCCTTGGCGACCTCAATGCCATTCTTTGAAATTTTGTGGCCAACAATTCCCTCCTCGACCATGAAATGGCATTTCTCCCATTTCAACACCAAGTTCGTTTCTTCACACCTTGCCAATACTTTATCCAAATTTTCCAAGAAATCATCAAAGGAACCCCTGACTACTGAAAAGTCATCCATGAAGACTTCAAGGTAGTGCTTTACCATATCCGTGAAGATCGCCATCATACATTGTTGAAAAGTTGCCGGTGCATTGCATAAACAAAATGGTATCCGCTTGAAAGCGAAAGTGCCATAGGGACGAGCGAAAGCTGTTTTCTCTTGATCTTCCAGGGTAATAAGCATTTGGTTGTAGCCCGAATATCCATCTAGAAAGCAATAGTAAGCACGGCCAGCCAACCTATCGAGCATTTGGTCAAGAAAGGGGAGTGGAAAATAGTCTTTCCTTATGACTTTATTTAGCTTCCGATAGTCCATACACACTCTCCACCCGGTCACCGTTCTTGTGGGAATCAACTCGTTCTTATCATTGGTGACCACAATTATGCCCCTTCTTCGGAACACATTGCATTGGAGAAGTCCATGAGCTATCAGAAATGGGGTAGACAACCCCGACATCTAACCACTTTATGATCTCCTTTTTGACCATGTCTTGCATGGCTTCATTGAGTCTCTTTTGATGTTCAATGGAGGGTTTGGAATCTTCCTCCAAGTGAACTTTTTACATGCAAAATACGGGGCTTATTCCTCGAATATCTGCCAAAATCCACCCAATAGCTTTCTTCCTCTCGTGGAGCACCGCCAATGTAGAGCCAACCTGTACGTTAGTCAAACAAGAGGATAAGTAGAACAAGGGCCAAGGAATTCATACCTGAGATGTGGAGGAAATGGCTTCAATTCCAAGATAGGAGTCTCTTCTATTGAAAGCTTTGTAGGAGGAATTTTCCTGTTCTCAAGATCCAAGGAAAGCTTCCGAGATGCATAGTTGTACGACCCCATTCCTTGCAAATAATTAACACATTCCATGAAGCCATCCATCTCGTCATCATCAAAATTTAGCAATACTGCCTCCAAAATTTCACCCACGTTAATCATGACACTTGTATCATCAATAATCACATCGGTCACCAAGTCCACGAACAAACACACTTCATTGCTATTTGGTTTCCTCATAGATTTGCACACGTGGAACACTACCTTTTCATCACCCACCCAAAAAGTGAGTTTTATGGCTTCAACATCAACAAGATCCTTCCCGGTAGCAAGTAAAGGTCTACCAAGAATAATCGGGACCTTATAGTCCATTTCAAAATCAAGAATAACAAAATTCGTCGAGAGAATGAACTTGTCAACTCGATCCAATACATCCTCAATCAACTCAACCGTCTCTACATTGTATGATAGGCCATTTGTAATCTCATAGATGTGGGTCTTGGTTGCCCAATTCTCAATGTCTTGAAAACCGAATAGGGAATCAAATTGATACTCGCCCCAAGATCACAAAGAGATTTTGCAAACTTGGCACTTCCAATGGTACATGGGATTGTGAAAGAATCGGGAACCAACTTAGGATCCATCAAATACACAATTGCACTCACTTGGTGAGTGACTTTGATTGTTTCAAAATTCATTGACCGCTTATTCATCACCAAGTCCTTCATAAACTTTGCATATTCGGGCATTTTCTCCAAAGCTTCAACTAATGGCACATTTATCGAGAGACTCTTCATCACATCAATGAACTTTTTGAATTGATTCTCGCCATTTTTCTTGGCAAGCCTTTGAGGATAGGGATGAGGTGTCTTAGGCAATGGTGCCTTAGCTTTTTGCACCACCGATTTCGGTATGTCAATCACATGATCCCTAGAGGGGTTCACATACTCTTGAGTCTCTTCCAACGTGTCATCAATATCAATCCACACTTCATCATTTTATTTCTCAACATTGTTCGGGATCTCCTCTTCTCCTACCACTAGCTCATCATCCACAAATTGCCTTTGACTTAAGGTAGGTGCATTTCCACCTCTTCCACTTCTTGTAGTACGGCCATGGAATGCACCGTATTGTTCCCACCCTTCGGTTTCACCACAGTATCACTTGGTACTGCCCTCTTAGGACGAGAAATTAAAGCTTGAGATATTTGATCCATTTGTATTTCTAGATTGCGGATCAATGTGTTGTGTGAAGCAAGTTGGGCATCGGAGTCAGCATTCTTTTCCATCATTTGTTTTAACATGTTCTCAATACGACCCATTTCGTTGTTGGATGAACTAGCACCATGGGAAGGATAAGGAGGTGGGTTTCTTGATTGTTGATACATCGGGGGCCTTTGAAAACCCGACCCCTGATTTCCTTGATTGTTGTTCCACCCGTCTTGGTTGTTTCCTCCCCAATTGCCTTGGTTATTATTGTTATGCCAATTCCCTTCCACTCCAATTTCCTTGATTGTTTTTATTCCAATTGCCTTGGTTGTTTCCACTATTCCAATTATCTTGGTTGTTTGATGGTCTCCATTGTTGTTGATTAGGGCCTTGGAAGTTGTTTCTTTGCCCTTGAAAGTTGTTCACATATTGTACCTCTTCCTCTTGGTCATCATAATAAACCTCTTGATCAAATCCATTATCATCTTGCACAAAATTGTCCACTTTTTGTTGCACTTGTGGATGTCTTGTTCTTCTCTTGTTTACCATTATATTGACCCCCTCCATTACATTGATTTGCCATGGGTTTTGCGCTTGTTGAAGTTGAGCCTTTTCCAATTGGTTCATGGTGGTTGTTAACTTGGCTATGGATTGTCCATGGTCATGTAACTCTTTGTGCAGAACAATCACATTTGGATCACCTTGTGGAACATTGGCTCTAGCTTGCCATGTCGATGAAGTATCTACCATCTCATCCAAAATATCACACGCCTCCGCATAGGGTGTAGTCATAAAGTTCCCACCGGAAAGTTGATTCACTATACATTGGTTGGTGGTATTGATCCCCCAATAGAAAGTTTGTTGAATCATGTTCTCCGTCATATCTATTTTGGGGGACTCTTTCACCATTGTTCTATACCTTTCCCGTATCTCATACAGCGGTTCATTGAGCTTTTGCTTGAATGCTAGAATTTCATCCCGAAGAATAGCCATGTGCCCAGGAGAGAATTACTTTGAAATAAATTTCTCCGCTAGTTCATCCCAAGTATGAATGGAATGATTTGGAAAACATTGCAACCAATCTAAAGCTTTCCCCCGTAGAGATAAGGGAAAACGCCTTAGCCTCAAAGCATCCTCGGAGGCATTTGTTTGCTTGCTCCCCAAACAGGTATCTACGAACCCCTTCAAGTGTTTATAAGCATTTTGACCCGGTGCACATGTGAAGAACCCTCGTTGCTCGAGCAAAATGAGCATCACGTTGGTTATTTGGAAGTTTTCCGCCCTAATACGGGGAGGGACAATAGCACTTGCATACCCTTCATTCGGCAACACCTGGTGTGGAGTCGCTCGTAGTGGAGGTGGGGCCTTAGCCAAGTTTTCCTAGACTAAGTCTCTCTTTCTCAAGTAGAGACCAAGTCAAATAGGCATGGACTAATTTTTGTAACCATTAATTCTTCAAATAAAATCAAGAACAAGGCTAAATAATAAACACCCAACCATAAACAAGCAATAAATCAAACACCCATTAAGTTTATTGTAGCAGTTGATCTCAAAAGTTAACCTAAAAAAGTGAAACTCTTCTATTTATACAGGGCTGGAATTTTCAGACAAAAATGCCATTTCGGAGGTTCTGCGGCCGCACAATTCCATGTGCGGTCCGCACTTTTCTTCGGCTTGACATGATTGGAAATCTACAACCACATAATTCTGATCTACGGTCGTATTGTGCTCTTTCTGTGGTCCTCACAATTGTAAGTGCGGCCGCACTTTGCTCTTCTGCGGTCCGCACAAATGTGACTACGACCACGTAGCTCTTTTTCTATGCCCGCACAATAATTGTGTGGTATGCACTTTTGGCGGACTTGAGATGCAGGTTCTCTGAAGTTTTGCTCTGACCCAGCTTCTGCGGCCGCACACTTCATATGCGGACCGCACTTTGCAACATTCTCTGATGGAAGATTCTTCACAAACTGCGTCCAAAGATGATATTCTGCGGTCCGCACTTATGAGATTTTGTGCCTATTTTTGTCTTTGAGTTGAGATTACTCCTTCTTGAGTTGGATTTCATCTCAGGAGCTCATCTTTAAATAATTCTACAATTAAGCACATTTCATCAGTTTTCGGGAACACAATTAAGCGTTTTTGGACTAAAATAAAAGCTAGAGGGCGCTAATAAGTAGTCAAAATCCCCATTTATCAATATGCTTCACTTCAGCTGAAACCCCCTGAGAAGAATTATCATGTACATGATTTAGAGTTGGCCGAGATTTTTCATGCTCTTAAGATCTAGAGGCATTATCTTTATGGGGTGTCCTGTGAGGTCTACACTGATCATCGCAGCTTGTAGCATTTGTTCAAGCAAAGGTATCTAAATTAGAGGCAGCTGTCGCACCCCCTTTTTCCTTGCGGAGATCGGGTTTATGACATTGGTTGGGACAACTCTATCCTTTTGGGAAAGGGATTTGCATATTTTGAAGAGTCTCCACCTAACGATTATAACGGTGCGTTAGGGCACCTAAGAGGTTCAATTATAACTACGTTTCTAACCGGAGATTTGGTAAGGGCTTGAAATTATCCTAAGGGGAAGGTGTTAGGAACCTCTCAGAATCCACAAGTGTGGTTCCCGTCCAAATGATTTCGTGAATTTGTACAACTAGCAAATAACAAGTAAATGCTCAAATAAGAGGGGGTTTAAGTCTTAAGCATGTAGATGTTTAGAAAACAATAAAGAAGATTGGCTTTTGAAAAGGAATTACGAGCTAGCATATAAAGGTGTCCTAGGTTTATAATAATATGGATCACATTAATGCAATACCCGGTAATCACTCCTCGAATAGGGGATACACGTGGTATTAGCGCACCGGTCATCATATCCATATTCTACCCTTCCCATCCCGTAAGGTTATTAAAACGAGTCTTGGTCTCGACGTCTATTGCATGCTGTTACCCATCCCTTCCTATCAGTCCCGGAGGAAATTAGGACTCCTATCCTAAAAGGAGGTGCTAGGCAGACCCTCAGGTTTTAAAGGTAGAATTATAAGGCGACAGACAACAAAACAAGTATGACTGCAGATAAAGGAAAGCATAGAAAACAGATAAAGGCTCAAATATTCCTCCACACATAGTACACATGAGCAGCATGTCTTATACACAATTAAGGTCCATATAATTCAGAATCCTAAAGCATGGTATCTAGGTGATAGACATATTATTGCATAACTCAGAGAGGAAGTCTTAATCCGGCTTGCCTACTGGTTTTAAGCATGTTGACAGTTAAACATGATCACAAAGATAGTTCTGATTTTTTATTTTTTGAGTTAATTACCTAAGGCTTGCCTAGGTGTAGGATAACATGCAACCGTTATTCAGATTGGTTAATGACTCTAAGTTGTTATAGCTAATAACATGCGACTCTAGGTGTGAAGATGTATAAAGACTAATTACCAGTTGCTGAGAACAGGGGACTATTATGTGTTTAGACTAAATGCAGTTAAATAGATACGATCCTATAGCATGATATCTAATGCAACATGATGTGTAATAACTTAAACAAGACTTCTAAATGCACATAGAATCATAGCATTATGCACAATTTTAGGAATAACATAGGTGACAGATTTTTAATGGTTGTTCACCTAGAACAGGATCTCTACATGTAGAGCATGATGAGACATGATTACATCTTATTTATCCTAAGACAATACTTCTAGTGAAATTTCAGAACATGGGCAGAATCACGTAATAACAACTTATTTTATTGTAATTGTTTATCCTATAGGCAGGATTTCTAAGCGTGGAGATGTCGAATACACATAAATCCTAAGTAGCATGATATCTAATGCATGGCATGGTGTACCTAAACATGGCTGCTAGGGGTGTTCATGGTTCGGTTTGGGTCGGTTTTTCCCAAAAAAGAAACCAAACCAAGTAAGTCGGTTTTCAAATATTAAAACCAATCCAAACCAATCAAGTCGGTTTTTTATCGATTCGGTTTTTGTCGGGTTTTTCGGTTATTTATCGATTTTTTTCTTAAATATGGGACATACACTACCAAACGCATATTCCGGCGACTACATTTTCAACATAACACTATCAAATCAATTGCTCTTTGAGAAATTTATCATTTACCAAGATATATTGATAATAATTGAATAAAATAGTGATGAATAATTTCAGTACTCAATTAAAAATTGATTTATTTTAGTATGAAATAAAAATTTTTATACTTAGCGAAAGAAAATTACCAATAAAACTAGAATTTAAGGCAAATAATTAGATTATTAAATAGCAAAGAACTAGACTAAAAATATAAAAGACTAATATATACCATAAAATTTTAGAAACTTTATATAAACAATATACATATATATATAGATATAATAATAAATTTAAATAACTACTTTTATAGTTCAATTTTTCGGTTATTTTTTGATTGAAACCAAAACCAAACTAAATTTGATCGGTTTTTAAAATTCAAAACCAAAACCAAACCAAACCTAAAATATATCGGTTTTTTTGGTCGGTTTGGTTCGGTTTTCGGTTTGGTTTGGTTTTTCGGGTTTTTGTGAACACCCCTAATGGATGCTATTGCGCATAGAGAAAATAAACCTAGAAGCATGGTTTCTACACTTAATTATACTGTAGCATGCATATCACCCATCCATTTTTCACTATCCGATCCCAGAGTTGTTTACAAATAATTATTATAGGCCATTGAATACGAATTACACAACTGAAATAGAAGGAAAATAATAAGTTAACTAAAGGGAGCCTACAGAATAGGCTCAAGTCTCCAAGTCCTCAATGCCAGGTATTATTTCACAACCTTCTCATAATCCGGGTGTGTAAGGACCTCAAAGGCTCCCGGGCAGTGCTCACACCCAGATTTCATAGCCAAAATAGAGTAAGTGCAGTGTGGAATGGCCAGCCTCTGTGTCTCAAAGTTCAGAGGGAGCTCAAGGGTCCCAAGGCAATGCTCACACAGAAGGGGCAGAACCTAGATTTCTAAGAGTATATGTGAGAGTGTTTTTTATTTTTTAAAAGGGTTTAAGTAAGAAAACAGTTTTGAGAAAAGGGTAAGTAAGAAAAAAGTTTTGAAGACTTGATTGGAATAAAATTTCAACATCACACAAAGGAACATGGATAGCCAACAATCACAAACAAGGGTAATGGGATTTGAGGGACAAATACAGAGCATGTAAGGGCAAACATGTAGCAGGCAGAAGCACATATATAGGCATGCATAGAAACATCCTAAGGGTTCAGAGGATCAGGGATACAATAAAGTACTGGATTGTATTAACATATCAACACTAAACAACTAAGACCATGATCACTAATGTACCAATAATAGGCATGGGGATTCACACGAGAAACAGAAACATGTTGGTCGTTGACAAGTAAAGCATAAACTTAACAGGCAGAGGGGAGTTCAGGATCCTAGATACATGTTGAATAATAAGTAAAAGCAAATTAGAAACACATTAAATTGCAACAGTAATAGAAACATGTTGGTTTGAGAACTTAAATCTAACTTAGAACATACCAGTGAAGATTGCAGTAACACAAACAGGAAGTAGGAGATGCAGAATGGTTAGCCTTGGCTTGCAGCCAGCTAACTTAGAATAGCAGTAACTAGCACAGAAGAGAGAGAGAGAGAGAGAGCAGAGAGTTTTTTATTTATGAGAGAGAGATTTGTACAGATCAATTCGTGTCTTTTTAAAAAATAAGAGGCCGTGGTCTATATAGCTTTTAAAATAGTAGTAAATAAGGTGCAAACCAAAGTCAGGAAGTAATCAAAGGGATCAGAGTCAATCAGTTTAAGTACTTCCTCTAATTAAGGGGTTAACTTTCAAACGGTAAGAACATGTAACCAATAAGGAAGCAAATCAACATATGATTGGAACATAACAAATAAGGAAATACTTCAAAATAGTGTAAGTAGAGCTGGTAATTAGGCTAGGTTCATAGAGTCCTAATTAAGGAAACAAATGTTGAGAATCAGTTGACAGCATAATTAACAAAAAATAAGGCGAGTGAATATTTTAAAGATTGAAATCAGTCGAGAATAGAGGGTTCCAATCACAAGGAATCTGGGATTCCGTTAGAAGGCAATATGAACCAAAGGAAAGTATTGCAACTGAACGGAGCAAACATAGCATAAGCAAGAATAGGCAAAGTAGGGTAAGAGAATCACATGAATCAGGGACTTAAGTTAGAACATAGTAAAGTGATTAAAGGAAATAACAAAGTAAACATGATACTAATAGAGGACACAAAGATCAAAAACCCTAATGAACAAAATATGGTAACGTCACAGAAAAGCTCAGAACATTCGTGGGAAACATGTACACGTACATATTAAACGAGCAAAATCATCAAAACAGACTCAAAATCCTAAGATTAAGGCAAAGCCACTTAGGGTTTCCAACATAGTAAGTCAGATGAAGGAAAAACAAAAATAAATCGTGCAAACATAGTAGAAATTATAGAATAATACTTAAAATCAGAAAGAAAATCATTCTTTTTTCAGAAAGGTGTTAAGAAACACTAGCTTGAAGATTAAGAGTCATTTTTAAAGGAAACTCGACATCTTTAAAGAAAATAGCAAAAATAACTCAGAATACATCCAGATCTGACATTGATCTTAAGAAATTGAGAGCCAACAATTAGGGTTTCAGTGAGATAACCCAAAAAGAGAGAAAATCGGCTCAGAAACCATAGGTTTTGGCCGGAGATGGGAAGATCTTACTCGGACAGACCAAGGGTGGCCTAAGAAGGCATGAACAATCATAGGGTGAGGTGAAACACTTCAGGATCTCCTAAGGACCTCCAGACAGTGATACCCGATGTAGGAGGGAGCCATGAAGCTAAGAGGA
>MDKI01033711.1:0-12921 GCA_005239505.1 Nicotiana paniculata | reverse complement strand
ATATTGCGGAATGTAAATTCGTGTCCTATTTTGGGAGCCTCGTTGTGCCCGAGGTAGGCCTAGCGACAAGTTGTTTTGGAGAACCTAGATGCCAATAAATGCCTCATTTCATTAATATAAAAAACAGACAAATCCCAAAACGACACTAAGATAATAAAAGATAAGTCACTACTGGTACTTAGCCTTATTACATTTAGGAAAAACAAGTAAATCTAATCTACTTGGCCCAGAAGGACCTTTCCAAGATCTTCCCACCAGTCTAGTAGCAGTGGTGGTATATTTTGGACCATGCCGAACTTGGGGACCTCGTGCCTCATCTTCTGCAAAACAAATAAGGTTAGGACGTTTCCCCCTCCAGATTCGACTATTTATATATCGATGATTAGCATATTGGCATTTAGTTCTCCAAAATTAATGCACAAAACGTGGTTGCGTCCGTTGGGATTATGGAAACCCCGATGGACTTTTGGATAAGGTTTTTCTTAAAGGGTTATTATGTGGATAACATACTAACCCGATAGGGGTCTATACTGGTACCCTCAAGCGGACAACTTGAGGGGAAATGCACAGAACCGTCGATTGCACCGCTGATCGACTAGTTTTACCGCAAATAAGCCTTTCCGAATTTAAAGGGTGATAAATAGGAAGAGCACAACCACTCATCAAGCGTTGCTAAAGGATTGATTACGCACGAATCGAATATGATGTTGAGCATGATTTATGCAGCAGTAAATAACATGTTGTCATGTATTTGCACGTTAGGAAAATAATAAATGCGGTATTTAATAGTTGAAAGAGGTTTAAGAAAGGAAAACAAAGAAATAAGTCAATTTCTGCAGTAAGGGAAATCATAAATTCTCAAAACGGGAAATTAAATTCACATAAGGAGAAAGGGAAAGGGTGTGCACATATTAACAAAAGAAACATGCTCAAGACTAATTTACAAAAAGCAAGTTTGTTATGGTAAAAGCCTAAAATCCCCAGCAGAGTCGCCATGCTGTCGCGCACCTTTTTTCCTTGCGGAATCGGGTTTCGACATTGATTTGGGACAACTTCCTTCCTTTTGGTAAAGGGGTATGGAAATTGAAGAGTCGCCACCTAACGGATTTATGGTGCGTTAGGGCACCTAATGCAAGCAATTGATGAAACCAGTCTACATTAGCCGAGATTGGGTAAGGGATTGAAACTACCTTGAGGGGAAGGTGTTAGGCACCCCTCGAGGTCCACAATGGTGGGTCCCGGTCAAAATTACTTAGTAAATTAGTCATTTAATAGAAAAGAAGTCTAACACACATATGTAAATAAGATAAAAGGACTTTAAAAGGTAATCAGTCGGAGCACACATATGTAAATAAGATAGGGGAGTCCTAAGTTATTAGCCTATAGGATCACATATGTACAATGCCCGGCAATCCTTCCTCAACTAGAGGGGTTACACGTGACAATAGCGCACAAGTCATCATATACTTTTACTACCCGATGACGCTCCCCTTAGTGATTGTATAAGCGGTTCTAATTAAACAAACTCTAAGCGTGCATTACCCGTCCCTTCCTTGTGGTCCCGGAGGTTTTTAGGACCTCTATTTTTAGTCAGCTCTAGACTCTCCTAAAGTGTTTAAAAAGGAAAATTTAAGCGAGAACAACGAAAAACAGGAATGTCAAGTAAGACAACAATTAAGGGCCCATGTTTACCTCCACAAATAAACAGGCAATTAGCACGTCTCAAGCAATAAGATTTCAGATGTTTCAGAAAATGTCCTAGAACATGATATCTAAGTGAGCAGGACGAACAGAGAATGTGCAACATTATGTTAAGGCGAAGCGGTAAAGACTTAATCGGTTTGCCTACTGATTTTAGAACCTTTTGAATCTGGGCAGTCACAAATAAATAAAACATAGTTTTACAATTTTCGTAAGGCCTTAATTACCTATAAGATTTCCTAGGAGTGGTTCAGGGATACCCTATAACATGCTGCAAACAGAATTCTGGAAATTGACTGAAGGAAAACAAACAGTTTGAGTATTCAAACATCTTATAAACATGCCTGTCTAGGTGCTGAAATTGCTTTTAAGCATTCTTATAGATAGGAAGGTTATTGACTTAGGCGACATAAACATGATGTAAAGTAAATACAAACATAGTCCTAAAGCAGGATTTCTAATGCACACCAAGGATGGACATTTTCATTAAGCAGAATTGAAATGGTAACTTAATAACAGGATTTCTAGGTGATCATGATTATGCCGAAGCAGAATTCCGTAGAAAATAAGGTAATGAGCCTATCACATTTCCTAGTATGTCAAGTGATCTAAAAGCATGGTAAACATGATATAAACCTAAAGCATGATTGCTAACGCGAATAACATACTATGAGCCTAAAGCATGATTTCTAATGGAAGTGATCATAACATAAACCGAAAGGCAGATTTTCTAATGCAAGTAAACACAATAAAACCTAAAGCATGATTTCTACCCGGTCTCCCTACAAAAATCCATATACGAGTCCCTCCACTTTACGAATTTCCCCAGTATCTATTTCCAAAGGTATTATTATAGACCATAAATGAATTACATATATAAGTTGTGCTATAAGGAGCCTGAGATAGGCCCAAAGTGAACCTGGAAATACCAAGCCTTCAAAATAGTCTGGCATGCCAAAGTCTCATAGCCAATACGGTTTCCTGGTGTGTCAAAGTTCCCTAAGGACCTCAGGGATCCCGGGCAATGCTCACACCAAGATCCTTTGAATAGGGAAGTGATTATGTGCAGTATGGAAAAGGCCAGCCCCAGTGTGCCAAAGTTCCGAGGAATCTCGTGGATTCCTAGGCAGTACACACACTGGAGGGGCAAAACTTAAGTAATCTAAGAGTAGAAGTGAGAGTGCTTGACATAGTTGGAACAACTTTTGGAAAGCAGTGGAGGAGTAAAACATTTAGGAGTAAAAACATACTTTAAGAATGGACACAATTTGGGAAAAACATAGTAAGAGCAAAAAAAACATGTTGAAAATCATTTGAAGGAAAGGAAGGTTCAACAAACGACAACATGGTCACAAAAGCATCACATTGCCCAGATTCAACTTCAGTTTGTCAACTAGTTCTAGGTGTACAGTTACACAAAAGAGAGCAGGGATCAGAAACACACAAGAACATGATAAGAGTGAGAGCATATTGAGTAACAGATACATGGAATAGGCAAGAGTTTCAACAACCAAATTCATAATAACATACTGACCTAGAGTCTAGCCAGGAACCACCTAGGTCTAATAACCAGGCTTAATGCTAAAGAACTCATGTTAACTAAGAACAATAGATAGTAAAACTCAGAAACTAAGTGTAGGAATGGTCATGCTGAAGACGGGAGTCTAACTACACAGAATTAGTCATGCCAATTGAAGTCAATTAAATAGGAGTCTGAGACACAAAAGTAAGCATGCTGGTTGAAGGAAGTAAATAGGAAATATGGGAGTACTTAAACTAAAGTAAACATGTTGATTAAAGCAATGAACAAGAAATGGTGAACTTAAACATACTGATCAAACAGTAAACAAGAAAGAATATAATATTAGGTACATAAGCGGTTAGTCTAATGCAGAAAAGACATGGAAATTAACATGAGAAGAGCCACAGAGAATCATATAGATTTAAACTTCATAGTAGAATGAAAGGAATTAGAAGCAGGAACATACCAGTTAAGGAAGCAAACACAGAAGGTGAAGTAGGAAGGATTTAACAGTCTAGCCTTGGATTTTAGTCGGCTAAACAAGCAGTGAATACAAGTAGCAGAAAGAGAGATGAGAGAAAGTTTTTTTGTGTGTGTGTTTGAACTATTATCCCTCCCTTTAAGAAGCAGGATGAGAGTGTATATATAGCACTTAGGGAGTAAAACAAATAAGGTAAAGAGAATCACAATTCAATCAATTAAGAGCAATCAACCAATTAGGGAATCAATTCCAATTGAGAAATCTGGAAAGGACCCCTTTAATTGGGGAGAGTCATTAACAGTCAGAACTGGGACTCAATTAAGGTAAGAAATCATACCATATAAAGAGTCGGTAAAATATCAAACCATACTGATAATTAATTAAGGCAAGTATAATCAATTAAGGTCACAAATAAGGGAACAAGTGAAAATCTCAGCAAGTACTAATTTTAACAGGACAGTCATTCGAATCAGTAAAAGAAAATCTCAAACAATACTGATTTTATAGGAAAGAATTATTCAAATCCCTAAATAGAAATCAGCTAAGTAAAAAATCCCCAAAGAATACTGAATTTAACGGGGAAAAACACTTGAATCCCTGAATAGAATTAGTTAATAAGACTGGTTCACAAAAATCAACATAATAACGGAACAAAATTGAAGAAATTAATATGAAAAACAGAAACATCTAGGGTTGAAGAATATACATAAGAATCAGTCAAGATAATGAAGAACACTTAGTTTAAACACTGAAAAATTAGGAAAACCTTTGAAGAAAGTCTGGGACGAACCCTAATTTCAGAAATAGCGAATCAAATCAAAGCAATTAACTAGAACAAAAGATTTTTAAAAGAAAACACCCAATAATACCCGAATCATCTCAGATCTCCAAAAATCCGAACAGATTCGAAGACTAGTGAACTAGGGTTTTCAAAAATAGTAGAAGTAAAAGAAAAAATCAGTCAAAAACCATAGATTTGAACCAAAATAGGCAAGAAACAGTACTCACAACGAGAATGGCCATAGATAGGTATGTGAGAAAGGTTTCGAGCAGAACCAGATTGAATCTCTTCGAGATTCTCTCATAAATCAATGAAGTCGAACAACCAAAAGATGTAACAGGCCGGCAATGGACGGAAAATCGATAGCAACCCCATAGACGGGGAGTTTTGCAGGTGACGACGGCTAGGTTTTTAGGGGGTGATTGAGAGAGAATGGAGAGGAGGAGGGATTCACGGGCGGCCGGGTTGAGTGAAATGAATGGGGTTAGGGTGTTTGGGGATTAATTATGGTAGGTTTAATCGTGGACCGTTGATCAAAATGATCAATGGCCACGATTAAACGAGTGATAGGGTCGGGTGTATAGGTTTGGGCCTAAGGGTTTTGGGCTATCTTTTAAAGAGGTTTGGCCTAATGTTTGAGGGGTTAGGTCCGAAAATAAAAGGCTATTTATTAAATACCCACTTAAATGATAAAATGATTTGTAAAAAACAGTTAATAAATGATAAAAATGATTTTTATGCATAAAATTGATTTAAAATAATTACCTAATATTATAAAACTACAAAGGTCATTTCTCCTGATATAAGGTAATTATACACTCGTGGGATGTTACTGCAAAGTTATTGCAATTATAATCCTAAAATGTAAGTACGCCTATTCGTAAAATAATTAAAGCTTAGTGTAAATATAAATGATAAAATTAAGCAATAAAATTATCATAAAACCAATGGTGATGCAATTAATAATTTTATATATATATATATATATATATATATATAATAAAAAATACTGGGATAAATTAATTAAAAATCTTTAAAAAATGTAGAAATTATGGAAAATATTAATTGATGCTCATGCATTATTTTGAAAAGATATATGGATTTTGAAAATAATATAGGGGAAAATTGGGTATCAACCGCTGCCCCTCTTTACCCGGGAAGGATGAAAGAGTTGTCGGGTAAAGATATGGTGGCCAATTTTGACCGAGTAACGTGTTTTGAGAGACATAGGCCGCACTCTGGTTTCCGAGTTGCCTACATATCCCTGATTTTACAGGAATCAGGTCATGTGTAGTTCTGGATTTGCCAGCGAAATATACCGATGAAGTTATCACAAGAACGGACACAAGGTTTTGAACAGGTGAAATGGCTACGGTGAGCAGTCAGGTTTGAAATATTATGAAGGAAATGGAGCGGGATTTCTCCCATTGGGGTAATGGTTGTGTATCGGGTCACCTTCAAGTAAAGAGATACTGCAAGCATATATTTGTGCGAGAATTTAAACATGATGCAGATTCCCTTCGGACCATGAGAATTGTCTTCGGACGGTTAGGATGAAGTCTTTAGATCATGTTGTCCTGGGCCATGAATTGTTTAGTGAGGGATTCGCAGGCTATGAAATGATGTTCTTGGGCAATGAAAATAGTGCTTCCGAACCATGACGCCTTTGAATAATGATATTCAACTTTGATAGATCCTCAGGACATGGCATAGTGTCTTCCGGCTATGAGGATGATGCCTTCAGACTATGAAGCCTTTGGACAAGTTGGCGATATTTCAGCCCATGCAATGCAATAACATGATGTTAAGATCAACAAGACAAGGCTTAGTCTTATGAAGTTGAGGGCAGATCTTAGCCCGAAAGAAGAGCAAATAGATAGTACTAGAGAGACAGAGCTTAGTCTCGGCAAGATTTTGGGATAGAGCTTAGTCTCATGCAAGTGAAGGCAGAGCTTAGCCTTATGCAAATATGGAGGCAGGGCTTAGCTTCATGCAGATAGAGACAGAGCTTAGTCTCATGCAAGTGAAGGCAGAGCTTAGCCTTATGCAAATATGGAGGCAGGGCTTAGCCTCATGTAGATGGAGACAGATCTTAGTCTCATGCAAGATTTGGGACAGGGCTTAGTCACATGAAATGAAGGCATAGCTTATCCTTATGCAAATATAGAGGCAGGGCTTAGCCTCATGCAAGTAAAGGCAGAGCATAACCTCATGCAAATATGGAGGCATGGCTTAGCCTCATCCAGATGGAGACAGAGCTTAGTCTCATGCATGTTTCGGCACGGGTCTTAGTCCCATGCAAGTGAAAGCAGAGCTTAGCCTTATGCAAATATGGAGGCAGGGCTTAGCCTCATGCAAGTGAAGGGAAAGCTTAGCCTTATGCAAGTATGGAGGCAGGGCTTAGCTTCATGCAGATAGAGACAGAGCTTAGTCTCATGCAAGATTCAGGACAAGGCCTAGTCCCATGCAAGATGAAGGCATAGATTAGCCTTATGCAAATATGGAGGCAGGGCTTAGCCTCATGAAAATATGGAGACAGAGCTTAGTCTCATGCAAGATTTCGGGACGGGTCTTGGTCCAATGCAGATGAAGGCAGAGCTTAGCCTTACACAAATGGAGGTAAGTCTTAGCCTCATGCAGATATGCGAGACAACACTTAGTCCCATGCAGAATAGAATAAATAGCCGATGATAGCAAAGTTTTCTTAGATAGTAGTAGACTTCAGTATCGCGGTTGTTATGAAGATTGTGAATTTGAAGCATGCATATTCTTTGTTCCTGCATTCAAAGAAAAATCGTGAGTTCTATAAGGGGGAGGTTGATTCGTGCCTCTACCTGCTTGCTTGACTTACTTTGCACGGTCTGAAGATCCTGTTCAAATCATTGGGGGTAGAGTTTGCTAAAGAGAGTTATTTCAAAAGCAAGCATGCATAGTTTTCAAAGGCATAGAATGAATATGTTTTTTAGAAAATTGGTTAGATGAACCAGTGATTGTGACACGATCTGAGACATTGCGACTTCTCATGCCGTAGAATTTTGAGGGTCCTTCCTCAAAATTCTGCCCCAGTTAGATGGACAAACACCTCTGACTGTTGTACATGCTGCGAACGGCTGAACTTCCTTCGGAATTCTGAAGGTCCTCCTCAAAATTCTTCCCCAGTTTCTGATTATGGGGGGAAATAAGATTTTTATCGAATTGTGACGGAAACCACATGGTTGCCTATGTATCCCCTCTTAAACAGGAATCAATTCGAGCGTAGTTCAATTAACATCATTCGCGGAAACATAAACAATTACACATAGTATCGCTTGACTGTATCTGAATTGATTGGTTTTGGCCATACTTCTCCATCCATTTCTGCGAGTATGATGGATCCCCCTGTCAAGAATCTGTGAACCATGTAAGGAACTTGCCAATTGGGAGAAAATTTCCCTTTGGCTTCGGCCTGATGCGGAAAGATCTTCATCAACACCTGCTACCCCGGTGTGAAGTGTCTTGGCTTGACTCTTTTGTTAAAAGCTCTGGACATTCTGTTCTGATAAATTTGCCCATGACATACTGCATTCATCCTCTTTCCGTCTATAAGGGCTAGCTGCTCATAACGGTTCCTTATCCATTCTGCATCGCTGAGCTCAGCTTCCTGTGTGATCCTCAAAGAAGGAATCTCCACTTCGGCAGGAATAACAACTTCAGTACCGTAAACCCGTGAGTAGGGAGTTTGCCCGGCTGATGTGCGGACTGTGGTACGGTATCCCAGTAAAGCAAATGGTAGCTTCTCGTGCCATTGTTTATGATTTTCTACCATCTTTCTCAGTATCTTCTTGATATTCTTGTTGGCGGCTTCTACAACTCCATTAATCTGAGGTCTATAGGCTGTGGAATTCTTGTGCTTGATTTTGAAGGTCTCACACATGGCTTTCATCAGATCGCTGTTGAGATTGGGAAAATTTTCAGTGATGATGGGCTCCGAAACTCCGAATCGACAAACAATCTGGTCGCGGACAAAATCTGCCGCGACTTTCTTAGTCAGTGCCTTGTAAGATGCTGCTTCGACCCATTTGGTGAAGTAATCAATAGCTACCAATATGAACCGATGACCATTTGAGGTGGTAGGCTCGATTGGACCAATGAAATCCATTCCCGAAGCGACAAATGGCCAAGGTGAGCTTGTTGCATTGAGCTCATTTGGCGGCACCTTTATCATATATGCATGTACTTGAAATTGGTAGCATTTTTGGACATACTGGATGCAATATGTCTCCATGGTCATCCAGAAATAACCGGCCTTGAGTATCTTCTTGGCCTTGATTTGCTTGGTGACCTCCTCTTTGATTTTAAGACTCATATCAGGCTTGAATTTCCCAAGTTTCTCTTTACTGGCGGACACATTGGGTGTGTGGGAAACTTGTGAGTCACAATAGATGTACTAACCCGGTCATATCAACATATGACCATGAAAAGATGTCCTCATACTCTTTTAGGAACTGTGTGTACTCTTCTTTTTCTGATGGTGATAAGTGAATGCTGATGCGAGTCTCCTTGACAGTTTCGGAATCTCCGAAGTTGATTATCTGAGTTTCGTCCAAGTTGGACTTGGTCTTGTTCTCAAAATCCTCTACTTCCTTGACGATTTCCTCGGGTATGACATCCTCTTCTTCTGAATCACCATCCTTGTGTTGCATTGCCTCATTACATGTCACAGTTGTCGGTTCATCAAGACAGGAAATAGTAATGTTGTATAGATAAAGATATGAGAGAAAATGGTAATAATAAATATCGATCCATTGAAACTTTAAAGAGATTTTCAATAATTTAAACAACGTTTTTGGAACGCTAGAGGTTTTATTTAAAACAAATGCAAAAAGGGAAATCATTTTCTTAGAAACAACAAAATAAACACTGTTGTTCAGCCTTGCTACCCTGGGACTCGTCGGGCCCTGGATGTTCTGACAGTCCAATTATTGAGGAATGATCCTTTCTCCACTGCTCGGATGGTAGGGCCTTCCTCCTCCTCCTCAACAATTACACAACAGTCCATGTCCTTATCCTCTAGGAATAAGTTCCTCAAGGCGACCAATGGTTCTTCCTTCTCTGATCCCCATATGATGTCGGTCTGCTGGAAAGTCTGATTCAGGTGTGCTACAGGATTCTCAAGTGGATAGTACGGACCACGCCACGATGGTGACCAGTCATTGTATTCTTGCCAGGTGTACTGATACCCTAGCCCAAAAGGTTGTACCATGACGTTTCAACTGTATTGGCTTGGAGATACTCTGAAGGTTTTTGCCAAGACCCTTGCCGGGTTCATATCCTCTCCATGCTAATATACTTTCTATCTTGCTACTACACCACTTATCTTTCTCGATTGCACTGACCCGCTCGATGTGATGATAAGTTTCTCCCCCGAGCCTTCTTCTATTCTCAACCACCGGGATAGTCTAACAGTTGTAAATGGGGTTGCTCCCATCTCCATAGATAATAACCTTTTGATGGTTCCATTCGAACTTCACTTCCTGATGCAAAGTTGATGCCACAGCCCCAGCGGTGTGTATCCGTGGATGTCCCAACAATAGATTATAGGATGCGGATATATCCAGCACCTAAAACTCGACATAGACCCATGTAGGCCCCATCTGTAAACAGAGATTGATTTCCCCAATAGTAGCTCTCTGAGACCCGTCAAATGCCTTCACGTTCATGGTCCCTTCTTATATCTCATACAGGCCTTTTTCCAACCTCTTCAGTGTTGTCAATGGGCAAATATTGAGACTGGATCCCCCATCTATCAGAACTCTGGCAACGAAATTGTCCTCACATTGCACGGTAATATGTAGTGCCCTGTTATGATTCAATCCCTCGGGCGGCAGCTCATCCTCGTGGAAGGTGATTTTGTGACTTTCCAGCACCTGTCCCACCATATTGGCCATTTCTCCACCAGTGATGTTGTTAGGTACATATGCCTCACTTAACACCCTTAAGAGAGCATACATGTGCACTTCTGAATTCTGTATCAGTGACAAGATAGATATCTGAGCAGGAGTATTGTTCAAATGATCTGTGACTAAATACTCTTTTGCTTGCACTTTCCTCTAAAGGTGGTCCGGGCCTGTTTCAATAACAGGCGGTCTGTTAGAAGCCTTCTTACAAGATTCTCCCAAATGCTCTGGTGTATAGATTCTTCCCGTTCTGGTCATCCCTTGCGCAGTGCCGGATCCTTCTATTTTGTTCTTTCCTCTTTTTCTAGCTTCAGCCACATAATCCCAAGGTATAGCCTTAGTGTTGAAAGGCAGCGTGGTTGACACTGTCTCTGTGAAAGGTGTGGTTACTTCCACCTCGAATGGAACATGCGCAATGGGGGGGGGGTGCTATCTCAACTTCAAATGGAACTGATACATCTATCTCAACCTCTACTGGCGGCTGTATTTGTACGATAATAGGATTGAGCATGATTGCGGGTTTCTTAGGATTGTCACCCTCTTTGATAAGCCCAATCAATCACTCGGGATCCCATTCCTCATCGGTCTCTATCATAGTGACACCTTCACCCCTATGATGTGGGAGGGGGTTATTGCGGACGTTAGGTGTAGCTTCTTTGGCCTGAATGACCTTATTATCAATGAAGGTCTGGATCTTATCCTTTAGTGTTCGACACTCGTCAATGGTGTGCCCTTTCATGCCAGAATGATATGCACAGGTCTTGTTTGGGTTGACCCATTGGGATTCATTCTCCACGGTCGTAGCAGGGATAGGAATGACATAACCAGCAACCTTCAGCCTTTCATACAGCTAGGCAATGGGTTCAGCAATGGCAGTGTATTGTCTAGGTGGTCTGTGGTCAAAGTTAGGCCGAGGTCTTGGGTAGTTTGAATGGGTTGGAGGTGACTGAAAGTGAGAGGGTTGGGAATTATATGTGTGATAAGCAGTGGCTGGTTGGGAATATCTGGGGGGTGATGGTTGATATGTGGGTGGAGGTGCTTGGTAAGTAAGTGGGGAGGTTTGATATACAACTAGAGTTTTGGGTCCTTGGGCGACCATTATTGTTCCCGCGTCTTTCTTCTTCGATATACCCTCTGACTTCAATGCTTTGTTTGTGGCCTGCAATGCCTCAAAGTTTTTCACCATACCGCTTTATTTGCCTTTTTCAATCCTTTTTCCGAGTTTGATGATATCGGAGAACTTGTTGTTTTCAATAACCATCAATCTTTCATAGTACTGTGGATCCTGTGCTCTAATGAAGAACTCGTTCATCTGTTCCTCGTCCAATGTTGGCCTGACTTCGGCTGCTTCTGACCTCCAATGAGTGGCATACTCGCGCAAGGTCTCAGTGGGCTTCTTCTTTAAGTTTTGAATGTAGAAGACACCCGACACATTCTCTGTGTTAAACATGAATCTGTCCATGAAGTCAGACGCCATACTCACCCAGTTGGCCCACTTCTTGGGATCCTGGCTGATTTATTAGGACAAAGCATCTCCTGTAAGACTCCTCATGAAAAGCTTCATTCGGATCCGTTCATCCTTTATGACCCCTACAAGCTTGTCGCAATAAGTCCTTAGGTGAACCTTGGGATCACTTGTTCCATCAAACATTTTGAACTTGAGAGGTTTGTAATTCTCTGGCAGTTCTACATTGGGCTGTATGCATAGGTATTCATAGTTCAGACCTTCTATCCCTTTGCTCCCTTCGACGCCTTGAACCCGACTTTTCAACTTCTTGAGCTCTTAAGCTAGGTTCTTAATAAGCAGGTCCTTCTTAGAGGATTCTGGTGTATAGGATACGGGCTGAGTGCAGTGAGGTAGGGTTCCCACATATATAGGGTTGTTTTGGTGACCGTTAGTTCGGGTATAATGATGATCATTGGTGGAGTTCTAGGGTTCAGGAATGACTGGTGGGGTGTTTTGTGGAGTGTGGTAGGTGTTCTATTGGTATTGTGTTGATTTTGTGGTGGGGTTGTATAATGTTGAGGCACAGGAGGATTCTATAGGTCTTTGTTGGGTTTGTTTTGCGGTGGTGCGGGGTTATGAGTGTTTGAATGGTTGACATCTGGGATATTGAGTGTGAGGGATAGATTTTCTAAGCTCCGGACCTGCTCGAGCTCACCCTGGAGTTCGAGTATTTTCTGCTCAAGTCGAGATACCACATCATTTGGGGCCTGAGTACCTCGACCATACGAGCTTCTGCATTCAACATGTGTTGTTGTCTTTTCTGGTGCCGTTCAAATCATCCATCTTTGCTTTCCCTTTGCCTTTTGGTGGACTAAGAGGAGGAGAAGGTGGAGGGCCCTTGGATCTAGTATGATAAGCTGATGATGCCAGTATGCGTGAACCAACCTTTGGGGAATGGGAATAATCAAAAGAAAGAAATAAAAACAGAAGGTATCCAAGTCAGTGAGAGTTCTAAAAAGAGTATTTGCGGTATTTAAACACATATTGCGGAAT
>ML350421.1:0-65220 GCA_005239505.1 Nicotiana paniculata | reverse complement strand
GATAAAAGGAAAAAAATAGTATAAGAGTTATTACAGGCCAATGCCAATGTCAATCAATCAAAATAGACCACCTCCCAAATGAAAAATAAGCATTGTCCCTAATGCTTAACAAAAATAAGAACAGGGAAAGGTAGAGAGTGAAGAGAACTCCCTAAGTGGTCTCAGTCTGCATGGCATCTCCAGCACCCTCAGTCTACATGACATCCTCAGCACCCTCGGTCTCCTCTAGTTGTATCTCATCATCACCTGGCGGAGGGACAAAACGGTTGCTGAGCATCTGGATCATCTCTTTAGTGGTGTGGGAAGTAGCATCCGCCTCCTCAGATTGGCTGGCTGCTGCCTCAGATGCCTCTGGTGCTGCTTGTGCTGCTGGGGTTGCTGTCTCCATAAGCAGTTCCAATGGTAGATCTCCGGCAGATGCAATCTTGGCAATCTCTTGTCTCAACTTCTCCACCGACTTTTTCGACGCCTGAGACTTCCGCATCTTCTTTGTTTGCTTCCCAATTCCTCCATGACCTATCCATGTGCCACCAGTCTCCATAACGGTCTTCTGGTTGTCCAGAATCTTCTTCAAAGTTTCCTCCACTGATGGAGGTACCTGTGGGGCTACTGGGGCAGAAGACTGTGTTGCAACAACACTGGATATGTCAGACAGCTTTGAAGTAGCTGCCTGCATCCAGTTGTTGAGACTCGCCAATGTCTGGGAGACTCGCAGGGCAGTCTATGGATAAGTGGATAAAGATGGTACTGATAGTGGAGCTGATGGTCTGGACGAAGAAGGTGGTGGCATGGCTTCTGTAGAAGGCATGGAAGCTGTGGAAGGCCCAGCAGATGAATAAGTAACTACTACCCTTGGATCCTCAGACTGGCCAGTGAAAGTAGTTACCTTACCCTTGAACTTCAGGTTGTCAGCATCCTGTAGGTGGTACCATGAGAAAGGCTTCTTGGCCTTTACTTTTGTATCATGTTGCCTCAGCTCCACCTTTTGATCATTGGAGTACTTAGTGAGGAAGTTTGGGTATGGATATGATCTCTCACACTTCTGGACAACTAATGTAATGTTGGTGGACGTGAGGGCACCCACATTAATTGGATACCCAGCCATAATCGAAGCCACTAGGACTGCTCGGGGGAAGGGAAAGTTGTTCTTATTTAAACACGGATCAACGCGGATGCATACAAATGTCTGCCACCCTTTGGATTCAAAATTTAGGGTGGCCCGGACTATGGGGACTCCTGCTGTGAGCCACAGAGGTGGTGGTCGTCGAGCTGCCAAGATTTTTGCTAACCACGGCCGAGCTGCACCATCCAAAGCCAGTTTTTCCAAGTATTGGACTACCTCCACTTCTTAAAATCCCACATATTTGTTCAAAGCACATGAGTCGAATCGGATTTTCAGCTTTTGCACTTTTATTACCCTGGTACCTTTCGTTATGTGAGCTACATTGGCATAAATTTCTTCAACCAAGTGCTCATTTGCGTCGAGGACACTTTGGGTGAACCATTTCCATCCTTTTCGCTCCTAGAATTGTCTAAGGACATTTGGATTGTGAATGTCCAAGTCTTTCATTAAAAAATATCGCTCAAAGTGTGAGCAATCTCTGGGGCCACCATTCTCTGAAGTTGTTGAAGGAAATCAAACTGACAAATCTGTCCTCCCACATCTCTCTTCTCCTTGACCTCTTAAGGGCAACCACTCGAGTGTCACCTCCTATCCCATCATCTGGGACATCATCGTCATCATCATCTACATTGATTAATGTAGGAGGAGAAGGTGAAAAGGATTACTCGGAACCTTGGCTTCCCGCATCAGAACCAGCGGAGGAACTGTCTGTAGGATCATTTTGCAATTGATAGCGCCCTGCGGGTTGTGGTGTACGGGATTGGGTTTCAGGATGGACCTCCATGGAGTGACCCTCGGAGGTTTCCCTAGACGGGGTATATTCACCGGTGTTAGAGAATTCAGGAGGTCTGTTGGCAGTTGCTTTCTTGCTGATGACATTCTGAATGGAAAGTGGTAGGTTACTCTTGCCTCGACCTCGGTCCCGGGAGGAATCACCACTCCCTTTTGATGAATCACCTTTGTCGTGGGATCTAACCATTGTCTGCAACATATATCAATAGGAATGTGTTAGAAATGCAGGTCATAATGTATACATATGCAGGTCGGAGAGGTGCAGGAAAGCAGGCTCAGAAGAGGAAGTGTGGACCGCCCAAAAGTGAGTGCGGTCACAGACAGCTGAGTGCGGATCGCAGAATTTCATTGTGCGGCCGCACAACCAAAAGTGCGGACCGCACAATTTTGAGTGCGGACGCACAACCCCAGGTTCAGACTACTGGGTTTCAGAACATTCAGTATTGCGGATCGCACAATTTTGTTGCAGACCGCACAATTTCACTGCGGACCGCACTTTCATCTATGTGGACTGCACAAAAAATATGTGCGGCCGCACAATTTAAAAATTACGGGCACGATCTTTCATTTCATGCAACTTTTTCACAGATAAGCTAAGATTTTAGAAACTAAACATGATTAGCTATTTACCCAAGCCCCAATTAACATTTTCTGGTACTACCCACATAATTCTAAGCAACAATGACTAACTATTGACATTTTAAGGCATGAAACCAACCTTAGACAAAAGAACAAAATTGAGAAAAAAAATGAAAATTCCAAAGATGTAATGAACACACCAGTATTGAGGGATGCAGGTGAGAATCTACACAGATGGAATGCTTGAAGTTTGAAATCTAATGAAATATGCATTGTGCTTTCTTAGGGTTTCAGAGCTCAGAGAGGGAAAAATATGAATAGTGCATGGAGGTCCTATTTATAGGTTGATCAGTCAGTGCAAAACTTACCTGAGTTTAACCACACAATTCTGAGTGCGGTCCGCACTCTTTACCTGTTCCTTTGAAGAATTGGTGCGCTCCACACAAAAGTGAGTGCGGCCGCAATTTGTTAACAAAATTTGACAGGCCAACTTTAGAGATCATGCACTTCTGGTCTTTCAGTTGTGTGACCGCACACATAATTGAGAGGTCGCAGAGTGATAGTGTGGTTCGCATAATTCTGGTGCGGTCTGCACTTTTGTGACACTTAGCCAATTTTTCTTTCACAATTCCTGCAATGCAAACCCATTCCTGCATACACTTCAAAACTAGTTAGCACAAAACAAAGCCTATCTAATCTAAAGAAGAAAATCAAGAAAAATAAAAAACACATGGGTTGCCTCCCAAGAAGCGCCTGATTTAACACCGCGGGACGATGCAAGTTACCATCAATCACTTGAAGTGAAGTAATGCCACAACATGACCATCATTAACACCTCATTGTTCTTATTTTTCAGATCTAAAGCACCAAAGGGTATCATTTGCACAACTTCAAATGGGCCACTCACTTGGATTTCAACTTTCCGAAAAACATCCGCAATCGAGAATTGAACAATAGCACAAGATCTCCTTCTTTAAATTCTTTATTTCGGATATACTTGTCATGGAGGTACTTCATCTTGTCCTTCTACAAGGACGAACTTGAATATGCATGGAATCGAAACTCATCAAGCTCATTCAATTGTTCCACCCTTAAGTTGGCGACGACATCCCACTCAAAATTAAGCTTCTTCAATACCCACATAGCCTTGAGCTCAAGTTCCACCGAAAGGTGACAAGCTTTCTCGAACACTAACCGATACGGAGACATACCAATTGGTGTTTTGTAAGCTGTCCTATAAGCCCAAAGAGCATCATCAAGTTTCTTTGACCAATCCATCCAGTTGGCATTCAAAGTATTTGACAAAATACTCTTGATCTCCCGGTTAGAGACTTCAACCTGTCCACTTTCTTGAGGATGATAGGGGGTGACACTTTGTGAGTGACACCATACTTTGAGAGTAAAGTATCAAAATCTTTGTTGCAAAAGTAATCCCCCATCACTAATAATGGCCCTTGGTGTACCAAACCTTGTGAAGATGTTCTTTTTCAAGAATGCTACCACACTCCGAGCTTCATTGTTGGGCAAAGCCACGACTTTAACCCACTTTGACACGTAATCCACAGCTACCAATATATAAGTGTTCCCACATGAGCTCACGAATGGACCCATAAAATAAATGGCCCACACATCAAAAATGTCAATCTCCAAGATAGTGGTGAGGGGCATCTCATTTTTCTTGGAAATCCCACCGACCCTTTGACATTCATCACAACGCTTGACGAGATCACTAGCGTCCTTGTAAAGAGTAGGCCAATAAAATTCACAACTTAACACCTTTGTAGCTGTTCTCGCTCCACCATGGTTACCACCATATGGATAAGAGTGGCAAGCCTCAAGAATTCCCAATTATTCTTCTTCCGGTACACATCTTCGGATCACGCCATCAGTACAAATTCGAAAGAGATAGGGCTCATCCCAATAGTAGTCAAGGCAGTCCCGTTTGAGCTTCTTCCTTTGGTTTGAAGAGAACTCATTCGGTACAATGCCACTCACAAAATAATTGGTCAAGTCGGCGAACCATGGCATGCCGGCCATAGAAATGGATAGGAGTTGCTCGTTGGGAAATGAATCATTGATCTCAAGGCCATCATGTGGCCTCCCCTCCTCCTCCAATCGAGACAAGTGGTCTGCCACTTGGTTTTCACTCCCATTGCGGTCTTGGATCTCAAGATCGAACTCTTGTAAAAAGAAGTACCCACCGCATAAATCTTTCTTTAGAATCTTTCTTGCTCATCAAATATCGAAGCGCCGCTTGGTCAGTGTGAACAATCACCTTTGTACCAATCAAGTACAGGAGGAACTTCTCCATAGCAAATATAATATCAAGGAACTCTTTTTCAGTCACTGTATAGTTGACTTAGGCCTCGTTCATGGTCTTACTAGCATAGTAGATCGGATGGAAGATCTTGTTAATATGTTGCCCCAATACCGCTCCAACCGCCACATCGCTCGCATCACACATGAGCTAAAAAGGTAAGCCCCAATTTGGTGTGGTGATAATATGAGTAGTAGTCAACTTATACTTGAGTAATTCGAATGCCTTCATACAATCTTCATGGAAATGGAACTTGGCATCCTTCTCCAAACGTTTTCACAAGGGTTTACCACCTTAGAAAAGTCCTTGATGAATCGGTGGTAGAACACCGCATGACCTAGAAAACTCCTCACTCCATCATGGATGTAGGGGGAGGGAGTTTGGATATCACTTCAGTTTTGGATTTATCAACCTCAATACCATTTTTTGAAATCTTGTGACCGAGGAAAATGCCTTCCTCGACCATGAAGTGACATTTATCCCAATTCAAAACCAAGTTAGTTTCCTCGCATCTTGCCAATACCTTGTCCAAGAACTCTTCAAAAGAATTCCCCAACACAGAAAAATTATCCATGAAAACCTCAAGAAAGTCCTCCACCATATCGGTGAAGATGACCATCATACACCGTTGAAAAGTCGTTGGTGCGTTGCATAACCCAAATGGCATCCGTGAGAATGAGAAAGTACCATAGGGACAAATGAAAGTGGTATTCTCTTGGTCCTCAGGAGAAATAAAAATCTGATTATAGCCGGAGTATCTGTCAAGGAAGCAATATAAAGCACGTCCGGCCAACCTATCCAACATTTGATCAAGAAATGGAAGCAGAAAGTGGTCTTTCCGAGTGACTTTTTTGAGATTCCTATAGTCCATCCACACTCTCCACTCGGTGACAGTTCTTGTGGGGATCAATTCATTTTTGTCATTTGTTATCACAGTCAAGCCCTCTTTCTTTTGGGACACATTGTACCGGAGAGTCCACGAGCTATCGAAAATGGGGTAAACAACTCTGGCATCCAACCATTTGACGATTTTCTTCTTCACTACCTCTTGCATATCTTCATTCAATCTTCTTTGATGTTCCACGGAGGGTTTGGCATCCTCTTCTAGAATAATCTTGTGCATGCAAAAGGCGGGGCTTATACCCGCTATATCTTTCTTCCTCCTTGGAGCACCGCCAAGGTAGAATATGCCTGCACGTTAGTCAAGCACGATGACAGAATAACAGGTAAAGTGGAACAAGGGCCAAGAAACTCATACCTGAGGTGTGAAGGCAAAGGCTTTAACTCCAGGGTGGAGGCTACTCGATTGAGGGCTTTGTTGGAGGAGTCTTCCGGTTCTCAAGGTCCAAGGATAATTTTCGGGGCTCATAAGTATATGACCCCATTCCTTGAAAAGCATTGACACATTCCACAAAGCCTTTATTCTCATCCTCATCATTATTTAGCAACACAGCTTCCAAGGTATCCTCAATATTCATCACAATACTTGTGTCATCAATAATTACTTCGGTCACTATATCCACAAACGAAAAAACTTCGTTGCTATTTTGGTTGCCTCATTGATTTGCATACATGGAACACCACTTTTTCATCACCCACCCAGAAGGTGAGTTCACCAGCTTCCACATCAACTAGGTTCTTCCCAGTAGCAAGGAAATGTCTCCCCAAGATAATAGGCACCTTGTAGTCAAGCTCACAATCAAGGATCATAAAATCCGCGGGAAGGATGCACTTGTCAACCCGAACTAACACATCATCAATTATCCCCAATGGCCTTTTCATAGTATGATCCGCCATTTGCAACCTTATAAATGTGGGTCTTGGTTGACCAATTCCCAACATTTTGAACACAGAGTAGGGCATTAAGTTGATACTTGCCCCCAAATCACATAAAGCTTTGGCGAAATCGGTGCTCCCAATAGTGCAAGGGATTGTGAAGGCACGGGGATATTCCAATTTTGGAGCCATGAAGTGCACAATAGCACTCACTTGATGTATCATTTTGATCGTTTCACAATTCATTGATCTCTTCTTTGTTACCAAATCCTTCATGAACTTGGCATATCCCGACATTTGTTCTAAGGCTTCAACCAACGGCAGATTTATGGACAAACTCTTCATCATATCAATAAATTTCTTAAATTGGTTCTCGTTGTTTTGCTTTGTGAAGTCTTTGAGGATATGGAGGAGGAGGCCTTGGCATGGGTGCCTTGGCCTTTTTCACTACTGGATCCGGTATGTCTATCACGTGTTCGCTAGACGGGTTCACTTCTTCTTATGTCTCCTCCATACTTTCATCAATGTCAATCCTCACCTCTTCATTAGCTTGAACATCATTGCTTGGCATGTCATCTTCTTGAACCAACACATCATCATTGATGTTGATACCCAATGTTTCCCACATATGTTTTTAAAAATGCGTTTATACCTTCAAATAGTGCATGAGCGAATCAAGTGTTTTTCTAGAATTTTTAAAGGTTTTAATGAATTCATTCCTACATTTTATTACATAAATAATTATTAATTGCATCACAAATAATTTTATAATGATTTATTATTTAATTTTTACCATTTATATTCATATTATGCCCAAAACATTTTTATGTATAATCATATTTGCATGTGTAGGCTAAAACTGCATATTTTGCAATAATAGCACACATATGCATAATTACATTATTTACACAGAAAAATGACTTATATATTTTTTATAATGTTAAATAATCATTTTAAATTATTTTCATGCACAAATGACATTATTATTATTATTTAATTATTTTTAAAAATTATTTTATTGATTTAATTGGGTATTTAAAAACTAGCCCCTTTTCTAAATTATTTTGGACCTAGCCTACCCATCACCCTAGCCCAACACTAGCCTAATACCCCATATCCAATACACATACCCATCAAACCCAGGCCCATACCCATTTAAAACCCTGACCCAATCCCCTTTAAGATCCCAACCGTTGATCTCTGAAGATCAACGACTCACAATCACCCCACCCTTTTAATTATACCAACTCCCCTAAATCTAATTCATTTCCCATGTACCCGCCATCACTAAACGCTCCTCTCATCTCCTTCCCCCCTTTTTTCTCTTCTGAAACGCTAGCGCCGCATTCCCCTTGATTCCTACCCAAAAATGGAATCATTTAGCGATTCCTTACCTTATTTGGCCATATTTCTTTACCAGTTACTCATCTAGGGTGTTACTTAACTTGCTTGCCTCAAATGGAAAGCATATCTTGGGAAATTCAAACTAAATCTGGCTCAAAATCTCTTATGTGTTTGTTATTTCCGTCTGTGTTCATCCTAACCTCTATGAGTACGAATATTTTTGTATCTTTCAGTTAGGGTTTTCAGATCATTGATTCGAACCATATTTGATTCAATTTTAGTTTTTTTAATGTTATTCTTCATCTATATTCACTTTGTTACTCATCAATCGGCCTATTTTTCGTTAAATATTTTACTTACCTAAAATTAGGGTCTTAACCCTCTTTAATCGGACCAGATTTGGTTCAATATTATATTTTTCTTTGATAACTCTCTGTCTATACTCAATTTTTTTAATAAAACATTTGATTCATTACTTCTGACTTTATTGATTTTTATATCTTACCTTAAATTAGAGTTTCGAACCTGTTATTTAGGGCCCGATCTGTTTGATTATGTGAAAATGTTCCCGTCTATGTTCATTCCATGAAACATGTGACTTTTACCCTTGTTTTCTCCGCCGAGTTTATGGTTTACCCCAAAAATTAGGGTTTTGAAATCTTTTACTAAGGTTTTAGTCTTTCCTTTTTGTATGGTACTGATATTTCCTTTTTGGTTCGATTTACCTGTGCTTATCCAGCATTTGACTATTGTACGTTGTTATGTTCTGCTATTTGATTGAACCTGACTTTAATTGATTCTAGAATTATTTTCATTCCTTATTGTGTATGTTCTATCTATTAACTTATTTTTCTGCCTAATTGAGTACTATTTAAACTCTTTCTCCTTCTCCCCTTTGGGACGGACTCGAACTCTCAGTTTCTCACTAAAAACTTAGGCTCTCTTATTCTGATTTCTGTGCTAAGTGTCTCTGGTTTTGGCTGGCTGAAAGCCAAGGCCAAGTGGTTTTGGAGTTTAACTGCTGTGGCGTATTCATTTGCTTTCTGACTTAACTAGTATGCCTGAACCCTTTGTAATTTCATTCTTTATACTTTGCTCGACTAGCATGCTTTAATTCCTAGTATGATTCTGTTCTTTACATGATTCTATGATCCTATTTAGTAACACTATTAATTAAGGATTAAGTTATTTTGAATAATATGAATCCTCTTATAAGTTAGCCTAAGGTTTAATTTGTTTCATGCACTAATCTTACACCTGTTCTGAACTATGCACACTATAAACATGTAATCACTTAGTTTGTTGCTTAACTCATCTATGTTGTCTGTTTATTTGAGCTATGTGTTTGAGCATGAATTATGTTTGTTTTTCTTGGTGAAGTTCTGCCTGCAACTCTATGTTCTGAATCCTGTTTCTTCTTAAATCCAACTATTTTAAAACCTGCCCCTTCTCCCTTTCATGTATTGATTTTAAAACCCTACTCCTAGTCCCTTAGGTTCTCAACCACCTCAATGTGAGCACTACCTAGGGTCCACATGAGACTCCTCTGAACTCTGACACGCTGGGGGCTGGTTTTCCAATCTCTTATGAATTGCTTTCTGAATGTGTGGTTCTGGTATGAGCATTGCCCGGGGTCCCTGAGACCCTTGGGAACTTTGACACACTGGAAACCTGTTTCCAATGGACTGTGGATGAATCATTATGTTGTTGTTATGGTGGAAGGCATGGTCTCCAGGTTTATTTGGGCCTATGAAGGCTCCCTATAGTGTAACTATTACCATTATGTAATTCATTTGATATTCTGGGCTGTAATAACAGATTTAGAGATCCTCCCTATAGGGTTTAAATCAATCCAGTTAATAGATACCATGCCTATAGGACTAAATATCAGTTTCAAATTTAGAAATCATGCCTATAGGGTTTAAATCAATCCAGCATTTAGAAATCATGCCTATAAGGTTTAAGTCAAATCAGCATTTAAAAATCATCCCTATAAGGTTTAAGTCAGTTCAGCAATTAGAAAGCATGCCTATAGGATTGAAAAAGGAATAAAACTTGTGTTTATAAGTTAAAATCAGTGATACACTTAGAAATCATGTCTATAGGTCTATAATCAACAAACTTGTAGAAATCATGCCTATAGGATTCTGTCGATCGATTCTGAATTCAATCACTATTTTCAATCACTTAGGCAATATATTTGTAGGACTTAATAATGGTTCTGGGTTTATAATTATGACATATAACTGCCTGAAGTACCCATATTCATGCTGAATAAAATCAGTAGGCAAACAAATAGGTCTTAATGCTCACATTAATAAAACTGTCCCTATACTCTGCTTTCTCACATTGATATCCTGCCTATAGGATCCCAAAGTTAATAAAGTTTGTTGATTCAATTGCGTGCTTTTGCTGTTTATGTGTGGAGGTCAATGTGAACCCATACTTGTTCTTTATTTTAAAGTCCTATTTGTTTTTGTTTGTCGCCAATATTTCACATTTTTAAGTAACATAGGTTGGTCTAGAACTATCCCAAATAGAGGTCCTAATACCTCCAGGTCCACAGGCAAGGGACGGGTAGTGCACACACAAGGAACGGGCTAGAATCTACTAGAACTCTTAGGTAACAACTTAAAGATAGTAATTGGGTAGTAAAGAGATGATAGTCCGTGAGCTAATGCTATGAGTAACACCCCGACTTGAGGGAGTTACAAAGTATTTCATGGAATGATCCTATAGGCTAAAAAACTTAGGACCCCCCCCCCCATACTCCTGTTTAAAATAAATTGAATATGGTATTTGTCCAAATATTTTTTCTTCCCTTTTAGACTAATTCAATTAATTTATGTTCGGCCGGGACCCACCATTGTAGACCTCGAGGGGTGCCTAACACCTTCCCCTCAAGGTAATTTGAGCCCTTACCCGATCTCTGGTGATGTAAACTGGTTATATGAGTTAATTGCTCTAGGTGCCCTAACGCACCTTAATCCGTTAGGTGGCGACTCTTCCAATTCCTTACCCATCCCAAAAAGAGGAGTTGTCCCAAACTCTGCTGGGGATATTTTTAGGGTCTTACCATAACGAACCTGATTTTTTGAGTTAGCCCTCGAGCATGTCTTTATTATCCCGCTAATACTTGCATACCTCTTCCCTTTCCCACTTTATGTGAATTTATTTGCCTATCTTCAGTCATTTGCGATTTCTCTTTCCTGTTTTATTACTCTTTACTACGGAAACTGGCTTGTCTCCTTGTTTTCCTTTCTTAACGCCTTTATAATTATTAAATACCGCATTTATCATTTTTCCTCATCGTGCAAATACATGACAACGTGCTATTTTCTGTTTGCATAAATCATGCTCAACATCATATTCCACTCGTGCGTAATTAAAACCATAGCAACACTTGATGTGTGTTTTTCTCTTCCTATATATCACCTTTTGAATTTGGAAAGGCTTATTTGCGGTAAAACTAGTCAATCAGCGGTGCAGTCCACGGTTTCGTGCCTTTCCCCCTCAAGTTGTCCTCTTGAGGGTACCAGTCTAGACCTCTTTAAAAACCTTACTCTGATTATAACTGTACATGCATCATGGTCAAACCTAGCCTGGGTTAATATATTGCCCACAAAATAACCCTTTAAGACAAGCCTTGTCCAAAGTCCACCGAGGTTTCCATAATCCCAACGGACGCAACCACGATCTGCGCATTAATTTGGAGAAATAAGTGCCAATATGCTAATCGTTAATGTGTAACTAGTCGAATCTGGAGGGGTAAAAGGGTCTAACTTCATTTTTTTTGCAGAAAATTTGGTACGAAGTACCCAGGTTCGGCATGGTCCGTAACATACCACCATTGTTGCTAGATTGGTGGGAAGACCTTCCGTCAAGCGATAAAAACCATGTGAAAAGAGTCCTTAGAAACCTACCTTCCTTATTACATAGCCAACCAAACAACATGTTGATCGAATCTGCCACTATGTTCTGGGACGGAGAAAGGGTCGTATTCCATTTTGGCAACATAGAAATGACCCCTTTTTGGAGGAAATAGGGGGATTCGTTGGACTACCTTGAGACAGTACCGGTTTATTGGCGCCGGAAAATCGCACTCCCAAAGGGTTTTTGAAAATGATGGGTTTGAGAAAGAATGACGACTTGGTGTGTCTGAAAAAGTCCTACATACCCTTCGACTTCCTTTATGAATGATACGGTCACAAAAAATCTTATCGTATCTTTCATGACGAGTTCTCCATCACTTCCTTCAGGGTTTTCATGTTCATCGTCTGCTTCTTGGGTATGATAGTATTCCTAAGCAAAATGTACAAAATTCACACCAGACTGGCCATGGTAACCAAAGCCTTAATGGAGGGAATCGAGGGGCAAACATATACTATTGTCCCTATGATTATAGCAGACATATGTCGGGCCTTAGATCGCTGCCAGAAGGGGTTCAAACACTTCAAGGTTTGTAATTTTGCTACTACAAATTTGGTTGCTAAAACATCTCCAGAGAGATCAATACCGCCAAGAGTTTCCACGAAGGTCGTGGAATGATCACATAGCTTTTCATCACCCCAATAAAATGACCTTTATCCCAGACATGTTTGCTCAACCGGAGAATGCTACAGAATGGGTGCAATTTTTGGACAACTTGACTGAGGACCAGGTTCAATGGATGTTCGAATGGCTCCCCACTAGTGAGTTCATCATCAGATTTGGGGATGTTCCGCACTTGGTGTTGATCGGGTTAAGGGGCATACACCCCTATGTTCCTATCAGAGTCATGAGACAAGTTGGGAGAAAGCAAGTCATACTGTGAGTCTCCAAAATGAGTCATTACAGGGCGGATTTTCAAGATGACGACATCCCATACAAATGTGAGGCTCAACACATGTGGCACCTGAAGATTATTGTGGAAAGGGACACCATCGAGTCAGACTGATATCACGCAGGGCATGTGCACTTTTACCCATCATGGTTGGACGATAGCATTGAAGGAATAGTCGAGCCAGGGGTCGGTCGAGGAAACAGAGTCATAGATGAAGTTGCTGAAGCACAGGTGAAGTATAATAAACTGCGCAAAAGAGATCACGAGTCCGAGGCCGAGCATTTGGAACAACAAAAGATCGATATGTAGGCAATCAATGAATGGAGGGAAATGGCTACTAGGTCAATGGAAAGGCTGGAGTATCTGGAGCAGGGTTTAATGGAGTTAGAGGGGAATATGAGGAAAAGAGTCGTAGACTGCCAGATTGCTGAGGGTAGCGAAGGAGGACATCTAGCAAGGGCATACCTGCTGCTGGATATGCGCGACCTGGGTAACCTAATCGATGAAGCCAAGAGAATTAGGCCCGGAGAAGGTCCTTCTGAGACCAAGTACATTAGGTTTATTTGTTGTTGCTTTTCGAATGTAATAAGGCCAAGTGCCATTAGTGACTTATCTTATTTGTTATTTAGTGTCGTTTTAGATTTGTCTTATTTATGACATTAATGAAATGAGGCAATTATTGGCATTAAATTTCTCCAAATCTACTTGTCGCTAGGTATACGTCGGGCACAATGAGGCTCCCAAATTAGGACGCGAATTTACATTCCCGCAATATACTGCAAACATTTTCCGCAATTCTCACTGACTTCGTTACTTTTTGTTTTTCTTTCTTTTTGATTATTCCCATTCCCCAAGGTTGGTTCACGCATACTGGCATCATCAGCTTACCATACCAGATCTAGATACCCTCCACCTCCTCCTCCTCCAAATGTACCAAAAGGCAAAGGGAAATCTAAGATGGATAATATGAGTGGAGACAACACCGCACATGCTGAGAATGTGGAAACTTCTGATGGTCGGAGTACTCCGACATCAAATGAATTGGTTTTGCGGCTTGAACAGAAAATACTTGAACTACAAGGTGAGCTTGAGCAGTTTCGTAACTGGAAAACCTCTCCCTCACACTAAATGTCCCGGATATCAACCATCCAAATACCCAAAACCTAGTACCTCCTCAGAAACACACCCAACGAACGCCCGCAAAATCCTCCCAAACCCCACCAATATACAACCCCTCCTAAAAATCCTTTACCCGTACCTACACCTCCTCAACATCAGCATCTCCCGAGTCAATATCTGCAAGCCACTTACCACACTCCTCAGAATACCCCACAACCTATCCCCGATCCCCAAAATTCAACTAATGATCACCACAATACCCAAACTCCTGTCATTCACCAAAACAACCCCATATACATGGAAACCTTACCCCACTCTACTCAAACAATCTCATATACACCAGAATCCACTGAGAAGGACCTGCTCATTAAGAATATGGCAGAGGAGCTCAAGAAACTCACAAGCCGAGTTCAGGGTGTAAGGAGGCAAAGGAATCGAAGGTCTGAATTACGAGGATTTGTGCATTCAGCCAGATGTGGAACTGCCGGAGGGTTACAAACCTCCTAAGTTCGAAATGTTTGATGGAACGGGTGACCCAAAGGTTCATTTGAGAACTTACTGTGACAAGCTCGTAGGGGTTGGAAAGGACAAAAGGATTCGCATGAAGCTGTTCATGAGAAGCTTTATTGGAGACGCTCTATCTTGGTACATAAGTCAAAATCCCAAGAAATGGGCTAATTGGGTAAGCATGGCATCAGACTTCATGGATAGGTTCATATTCAACACAGAAAATGCACCGGATGTCTTCTATATCCAAAATCTCAAGAAGAAGCCCACTGAGACTTTCAATGAGTATGCTACTCGGTGGAGGTTGGAAGCAACAAAGGTCAGGCCGGCATTAGATAAAGATCAGATGAACAAGTTCTTTATCAGGGCTCAGGATCCACAATATTACAAAAGGTCAATGGTAATCGAGAATCATAAGTTCTCTGATATCATCAAGATCGGAGAAAGGATCGAGGAAGGTATCAAAAGTGGAATGGTGACAAATTTCGAGGCACTGCAGGCCACGAACAAAGCACTACAATCAGGTGGCATATCAAATAAGAAAGAAGTGGGGACAATAATGGTTGCCCAAGGTCCAAAATCTCCATTTGTATACCAAACACCTCCACCCACATACTAGCCTTCACCTCATAGATATCCTCAACCCGCTACCTCCCACCATACCTATGATACCCAACTAGCCTATTATCATTCACCTCCAGCTCGTCCAAACTATCAAAAACCCAGGCCCAATTTTGATCTTAAACCACCCAGACAATACACCCCTATTGCTGAACCCATCAACCAGTTGTATGAATGATTAAAAGCTGCTGGATATGTCACCCCTATTACCACCGTGGCTATGGAAAATTCATCTCAATGGGTCAACCCGAACAAGACATGTGCGTACCATTCCGGTATGAAGGGACACACTATTGATGAATGTCGCACCTTGAAAGATAAGATCCAAACACTCATTGATACCAATGTCATACAGGCAAAGGAAACCGCACCCAATATCCGTAACAATCCCTTCCCAGATCACAGGGGTGAAGGAGTCAATGTAATAGAAACTGATGAAGAGTGGGATCCTGAGGGGTCAACCAGGCTTATTCGCGCAGGTGATGATCCTAAGAAGCCTGCAGTCATGCTCAATCCCATTGTGCTACAGGTACGGCCGCTAGTTGAAGTTGAAGTAGCCATATCAGCTCCCTTTGAAGTAGAAGTGACACCATTTGGAGCCATACCTACGCCGTTTGAAGTAGAAGTGGCCACACCTTTCACTGTAATGGTGGCATCCACACCCCCCTTCAGTTCCAATGTTGTACCTTGGGATTATGTTGTCGAGGCTAGGAGAAAGGGAAGGGAAAAGATGAAAGAGTCCGGCACTGCACAAGGAATGATTAGAACGAGCAGAATTTACACACCTGCGCATTTGGGAGAGACAAGTAAGCAAGCTTCCAATAAGCAACCCATCATTGAAACTGGTCCAGATGACCTTTGGAGGAAAGTACAAGCAAGGGAGTATTATGTTGTTGGTCATCTGAATAAGACTCCCACCCAGATATCCATCTTGTCATTACTGCAAAATTTTGAAGCACGCAGGAATGCTCTGATGAAGGTACTGAATGAAGCATATGTGCCCAACAACATTACTAGCTGAGAAATGGTCAATATTGTGGGACAAGTGCTGGAAATCCATAAGATTACCTTTCATGAAGACGAGTTTCCTTCTGAAGGGTTAAGCCATAACAAAGCACTGCACATCACAATGTAATGTGAAGATAAGTTGATTTCCAGAGTTATGATAGATAGAGGGTCCAACCTCAACATCTGTCCGCTGACAACTTTGAAGAGGTTGGGCAAGGGCCTACATGAAACACGAGCAAGGACTATGAATGTGAAGGCGTTTGATGGGTTTCAAAGAGCCACAATCGGAGAAACTAATATGTTCTTGTAGATGGGTCCTACCTGGTTTGATATTGAATTCCAGGTGCTAGACATATCCGCCTCCTACAATCTGCTGCTGGGACGGCCTTGGATACATACCGCTGGAGCTGTCACCTATACTTTGCACCAAGCGGTAAAATTTGAATAGAACCATCAAGAAGTGATCATCCATGGAGATGGGAGCAACCCTATTTACACCAGTCAGACTGTTCTGGTGATAGAAAATAGAAGGAAGTTAGGTGGAGAAACCTACCATCACGTCGAGCATGTTAACGCAATCGAGAAGGATAAGTGGTGGAGTAGCAATATAGAAAGCATATTGGCATGTAAAGGGTATGAACCTGGTAAGGGGGGTTGGTAAAAATCTTCAAGGTATATCCAAACCAGTACAAATGAAGCGCCATAGTACAACCTTCGGGCTTGGATATCAGTACACCTGGCAGGAGTATCGGAATTGGTCGCCACCATGGCGTGGTCCATACTACCCTCTTGATCAACCTGTACCACACCTGAATCAGACCTTCCATCAGGCTGATATAATATGGGGATTAGAGGAAGAAGAAGCCTTGGCAACATTGAGGAATTTATTCTTGGAAGACGATGATATGGATTGTTGTGTGATAGTCGAGGAGGAAGAGGAAGAATGCCTTACTATTCAGGCAGTGAAGAAGGGAACATTTCTCAAGAACTGGACCGCTAAACCATCAAGGGCCCGACGAGTCCCGGGCATTACTATTTTTTATTTTGATGAACTAATGACTGTGACATGTAATGAGACAACACAACAGAAGGACATGATTTGGAAGAAATAGAAGAAGATAATATGATACCTGAGGAAATTCTGAGAGAAGTGAAATTTTTTGAGAACAAGCCCAAGTCCAACCTGGATGAGACTGAGATAGTCAACTTGGGAGATTCCGATACCGTCAAAGAAACTCGCATAAGCATCTATCTGTCACCTATAGAAAATGAAGAATACACTCGCTTCGTGAAAACATATGAGGATATCTTTGCATGGTCATATGACGATATGACAGGGTTGAGCACATCCATAGTGGCTCATAAGTTACCTACAAATCCAATGTGTCAGCCAGTGAAGAAGAAACTCAGGAAATTCAAGCCAGGCATGAGCCTGAAAATCAAGGAAGAAGTTACCAAGCAGATCAAAACCAAGGTCCTCAGGGTAGTTAAATACCCAACTGGCTGGCCAACATTGTACCGGTTCCGAAGAAAGATGGGAAGGTCAGAGTCTGTGTTGATTATCGGGATCTAAACAGAGCAAGTCCCAAGGATGATTTCCCGCTACCAAATATACACATTCTGATTGAAAATTGCGCCAAGCATGAACTCCAGTACTTTGTAGATTGCTTCGCATGTTATGATCAGATCTGGATGGACGAAGAAGACGCAGAGAAAACAACCTTCATTACACCATAGGGTGTGTATTGTTACAAAATTATGCCATTTAGTCTAAAGAATGCTGGGTCCACCTACATGAGGGCTATGCCAATGATCTTCCATGATATGATACATAAAGAAATAGAGGTATATGTTGATGAAGTCATCATTAAAATAAGAAGTCTACAGATCACGTAGCAGATTTGAGGAAATTCTTTGATCGATTGCGAAAGTACAATCTAAAGTTAAATCCCACAAAGTGTGCATTCGGGGTTACTGCCGGAAAATTGTTAGGATTCATTGTCAGTCGTCGAGGAATAGAGTTGGATCTGTCAAAGGTCAAAGCCATCCATTAATTACCACCACCAAAGAGCAAGAAGGATGTGATGAGTTTCTTGGGACGCCCCAACTACATCATCCATTTCATAGCACAGTCCACAATAATATGTGAGCCGATTTTCAAAATGATGAAGAAGGATGCCGCAACCAGTTGGACCGAGGATTGTCAAAAGGATTTTGAGAAAATCAAGGATTTTGAGAATATCTTTCCACATCGGCAGTCTTAGTCCCGCTAGATCCTGGTAGACCACTACTACTCTACCTTGCAGTGTTAGATGGAGCTTTCAGTTGTGTTCTGGGACAACATGACGAGATGGAAAGAAATGAGCAGGCCATATATTACTTGAATAAGAAGTTCACTCCATATGAAGCACGGTAATCTCTGCTAGAACGCACTTGTTGCGCTCTAACCTGCATAGCTCAGAAGCTAAGGCATTACTTCTGTGCCTATACTACATATCTCATATCAAGGATGGATCCCCTGAAGTACATCTTTCAGAAATCCATGCCTACTGGGAAGCTGGCCAAGTGACAAATCTTGCTGAGTGAGTTCGACATCATCTATGTAACTAAGAAGGCAGTCAAGGGACAGACATTAGCAGACCATCTTGCTAAAAATCCTGTGGGAGGAGAATATGAACCCCTAAAAACGTATTTTCCTGACGAAGATGTGTCATTTGTAGGAGAAGACATTGATGAAGCCTACGACGGTTGGAGAATATTTTTCGACGGAGCCGCAAATTTCAAAGGAGTAGGTATCGGAGCCGTCTTGGTATCAGAAACTGGTCAGCATTATCCGGTGTTCGCAAAACTCAGATTTCCATGTACTAACAACATGACGGAATATGAAGCTTCCATATTGGGGTCAACCTTGCTGTTGATATGAATATTCAGGAACTGCTGGTGATCAGCGATTCAAACCTACTGGTACATCAAGTGCAAGGAGAGTGGGCTACAAGGAATTCCAAAATACTACCATATCTGCATCATGTACAAGAAATGAAGAAGAGGTTCACAAAGATAGAATTCCGGCATGTCCCCAGAATTCAAAATGAATTCGTAGACGTAATGGACACCTTGTCAAAGATTATACAACATCCAGACAAGAATTTCATCGATCCCATTCCGGTGAGGATCCATAATCAGCCGGCATACTGTGCTCATGTTGAAGAAGAAACAGACGAAAATCCATGGTTCCACGACATCAAAGAGTACTTGGAAAAAAGAGAATACCGGAGCATGCAAACCATACTCAGAAATGCACACTTCGGAGGTTGTCCAATCACTTCTTCCGCAGCGGAGGAACCCTGTACATAAGAACTCCAGATCTAGGACTGTTAAGGTGTGTTGACACAAAAGAGGCTTCCAAACTGCTCGAGGAGATACATGCCGGAACCTACGGTCCATATATAAACGGCTTTGTCTTGGCCAAAAGATACTCAGGGAAGGATACTTTTGGATGACCTTGGAGACAGACTGCATCCGGTATGTTCAGAAATGCTACAGATGCCAGATACACACAGACATGATACGGGTACCGCCAAAGGAGCTTAATGCAACAAGCTCACCTTGGCTTTTTGCTACCTGGGGAATGTATGTCATCGACCCAATCGAGCCCACCTCTTCAAACGGGCACCGGTTCTCGACTACTTCACTAAATGGGTTGAAGCAGTATCTCACAAAGTTGTGACCAAGAAGTTCGTTGCATATTTTGTCCGAGACCGAATTGTTTGTCGATTTGGGGCTCCAGAGTCCATCATCACTGACAATGCCGTCAATCTCAACAGTGATATGATGAAAGCCCTGTGTGAAACTTTCAAAATCAAGCACAAGAATTCCACGACGTACATGCCTCAAGTGAATGGAGCCGTGGAAGCCGCCAACAAAAACATCAAAAAGATACTAAGGAAAATGATAGAGAATCAAAAGCAATGGCACGAGAAGCCGGGGCAGCTAGTGTTGAAACGGATCTTTCCACATCAAGATGAACCAAAAGGGAAATTCTCTCCCAACTAGCAAGGTCCTTACATGGTTCACAGAGTATTGATAGGAGGAGCGCTCATACACGCAGAGATGGACAGAGAAATCTGGCTGAAGCCTATCAATTCAAATGCAGTCAAAAGATACTATGTGTAAACCATTTTATCTTTCTTTATATGATTGAACTACGCTCGACCTGATTCACGTTTAAGAGGGTATACGTAGGAAGCCCTGTGGGTTCGGCCACAATTCAATAAAATTTCCATTTTTCCCCACAATCAGAAACTGGGGAAGTCGTAATGTCTCTAATAATGTCACAGTTACCGGTTCATCTAACTAATTTCTAAACTACATTTACTATGTCTTTGAAAACTATACACGCATGCTTTTGAAAATAAGCTTTACTTTTAGCCAAATGCTACCCCTGATAACTTGAGCAGGATCTTCAGACAGAATGGAGCAAATCGAGCAAGCAAAGACACGAACCAACCTCCCCCTGCAAAACTCACAAATTTTCTTTGGATGCAGGACTATATCATCATAATAAGCACCGTCGCAACAACACAATCGCTATGCACGAAACACATTCTCAGCTAAGAATACTTCACTCTTACTCTTACATTTGCATGAGACTAAGCTCTGTCTCAAAATACTTGCATGAGCTAAGCCCTGCCTCTCTCTATTTGCATAAGGCTAGCATTGCCTTCTCTTTGCATGAGACCAAGTTCTGTCTCAAATCACTTGCATGAGGCTAATCCATGCCTCTTATTTGCATAAGGCTAAACACTGCCTTCTCTTTGCATGGGACTAAGAACTATCTCGAATCTTGCGTGAGGCTAAGCCTTGCCTCTCCATTTGCATAAGTCTAAGGACTGCCTTCTCTTTGCATGAGACTAAGCTCTGTATCGAATCACTTGCATGAGGCTAAGCCCTGCCTCTCTATTTGCGTAAGGCGAAGCACTGCCTTCCCTCTGCACAAGATTGTCTCAAAATCCTTGCACGAGACTAAGCACTGTCTATCTATTTGCATAAGGCTAAGAACTGCCTTCTCTTTGCATGGGACTAAGCACTATCCCGAATCTCGCACGAGACTAAGCACTGTCTCTCTGGCATTTTTCTCTTCTCTGGGATAAGCTCTTCCTTCTACTTCACACAAGACTAAGCTATGTCTTGTTTCCTATAGCATCATGTCTCTGCACCTCATGGGTTGAAATATAGCTAACTTGCCCGAAGGCGCCATAGTCTGAAGGCACCATCCTCATAGCCGGAAGACATCATGCCATGGCCTGAGGATCTCTCAAACTTGCACATCATTATTCAAAGGCGTCATGGTTCGGAGGCACCATCTTCATGGACCAAGAACATAATTTCATGGCGTACGACTCCCTTTCCGCAATTCATGGCCCGAGGCGTCATGGTCTAAGGACGTCATCCTCACCGTCCAAAGACAATCTTCATGGTCCGAAGGGAATTTGCATCATGTTTAAATTTACTCAATAATTTATACATATGTGCTTGCATTATACTTTTGTAGATTTGCAGGAAACCCAGTGAGTAACCGTTATCCCAACAGGAGCAATCCCGCTCCAATTCCTATTCATATCCTTCAAACCTGACCGTTCACCCATAACCGTTTCAAATCCCAAGTAATACTACTCGAAACCATTGTCCGTTCTTGCGACAAATCCATCGGTTTATCCCACCGATGGATCCCCGATTCCTGTAAAACCAGGGATATGTATGCAACTCAGAGACCCGGGTGCGGCCTATATCTTTCAAATCATCCTATTCGGTAAAATTGGTCATCGTCTCTTTACCCGACAACTCTTTCATCCTTCCCGGGTAAAGAGGAGCAGCTGTTGATACCCAATTTTTCCCACTTATATTTTTAAAAATGCATATATACCTTCAAATAGCGCATGAGCGTCATCAAGTATTTTTCTAGAATTCTTAAAGGTTTTAATCAATTTATTTCTACATTTTATTACATAAATAATTATTAATTGCATCACAAATAATTTTATAATAATTTATTATTTAATTTTTATCATTTATATTCATATTAGGCCCTAAACATTTTTATGTATAATCATATTTGCATATATAGGCTAAAATTGCATATTTTGCAATAATAGTACATATATGAATAATTACATTATTTACACAAAAAAATAACTTTTATATTTTTATAATGTTAAATAATCATTTTCATGCACAAATGACATTGTTATTATTATTTAATTATTTTTATAAATTATTTTACTATTTTAATTAGGTATTTAAAACCTAGCCCCTTTTCTTAATTAATTTTGGACATAGCCTACCCATCACCCTAGCCTAATACCCAATACACCAGCCCACCCATATCCAATACCTATACCCGTCAAACCCAGACCCATACCCATTTAAAACCCTGACCCGATCCCCTTTAAGATCCCAGCCGTTGAAGATCAACGACTCACAATCACTTCATCCTTTTAATTATACCAACTCCCCTAACCCTAATGCATTTCCCATCTGCCCGTCGTCACTAGACGCTCCCCTCATCTCCTTCCCCCCTTTTTTCTCTTCTGAAACCCTAGTGCCGCACTCTCATTTCCCCTTGATTCCTACCCAGAAATGGAATCATTTAGCGATTCCTTACCTTATTTGGCCCTATTTCTTTACCGGCTACTCATTTGGGGTGTTACTTAACTTGCTTGCCTCAAATGGCAAGCAGGTTTTGGGAGACTCAAACCAAATCTGGCTCAAAATCTCTTATCTGTTGGTTATTTTCGTCCGTGTTCATCCTAACCTCTGTTAGTACGAATATTTTTGTATCTTACAGTTAGGGTTTTCAGATCTTTGATTCGGACCAGATTTGGTTCAATTTTAGTTTGTTTTAATGTTATTCTTCGTCTATATTCATTTTGTTACTCATCAATCGACCTATTTTTCGTTATATCTTTTAATTACCTAAAACTAGGGTTTTAACCCTCTTTAATCGGACTAGATTTGGTTTAATCTTATATTTTTATTTAACAACTCTCTGTCTATACTCATTTTTTTACTAAAATATTTGATTCTTCACTTCTGACTTTATCGATTTTTATAGTTTAGTTTAATTACGGTTTCGAACCTTTTATTTAAGACCCGATCTGTTTGATTATGTGAATATGTTCCCTTTTATGTTCATTCCATGAAACATGTGACTTTTACCCATGTTTTCTCCGCTGATTTTATGGTTTACCCCAAAAATTAGGGTTTTGAAATCTTTTACTGAGATTTTAGTCTTTCCTTTTTGTATGGTACTGATATTTCCTTTTTGATTCGATTTACATGTTCTCATTATTCCCTTACCTTATTTGATCCAGCATTTGACTGTTGATTTATTATGTATAATACTTTCCTTAATCTAAGTAGTGCTTGCCTGATTATACGTTGTTATGTTCTGCTAATTGATTGAACCTGACTTTAATTGATTCTAGAATTATTTTCATTCCTTATTTGTGTATGTTCTATCTATTACCTTATTTGTCTGCCTAATTGAGTACTATTTAAATTCTTTCTCCTTCTCCCCTTTGGGACGGACTCAATCTCTCAGATTCTCACTAAAAACTTAGGCTCTCTTATTCTGATTTATGTGCTAAGTGTATTTGGTTTTGGTCGGCTGAAAGCCAAGGCCAAGTGGTTCTGAATTTTAACTGATGTGGCATATTTACTTGCTTTCTCACTTAACTGGTATGCCTGAACCCTTTGTAATTTCATTCTTTATGGTTTGCTCGACTAGCATGCTTTAATTCCCAGTATGATTAGGTCCTTTACATGATTCTATGATCCCATTTTAGTAACCTTGTTAATTTAGAATTAAGTTGTTTTGAATAATATGAATCCTCTCATAAGTTAGCCTAAGGTTTAATTTGTTTCATACACTAATCTTACACTTGTTCTGAACTTTTCCCACTATAAACATGTAATCACTTAGCTTGTTGCTTAACTCCTCTACGCTGTCTGTTTATTTCATGTATCTGCTTGACTCAATTGTTTTGCCTAACTGTTTATGTGATGATTGTCCTAAGTACTAGTTTAAATATTTAACTTAATTATACTTCAATTTATTTGAGCTATGTATTTGAGCATGAATTATGTTTGATTTTGTTGGTGCAGTTTTGCCTGCAACTCTATATTCTGAATCCTGTTTCTTCTGAAATCCAACTATTTTAAAACCTGCCCCATCTCCCTTTCATGTACTGATTTTAAAACCCCACTCGTAGTCCATTAGGTTCTCAACCACCCAGTGTGAGCACTGCCTAGGGTCCACATGAGACTCTTTTGAATTGCTGGTTTTCCAATCTATTCTGAATTGCTTTCTGAATGTGTGGTTCGGGTGTGAGCATTGTCCGGGGTCTCTAAGGCCCTTGGAAACTTTGACACACTGGAAAATTATTTCCAATGGATTGTGGAGGAATCAATGTGCTGTTGTAATTGGTGGAAGGCATGGTCTCCAGGTTTATTTGGGCTTATGAAGGCTCCCTATAGTGTAACTATTACCATTATGTAATTCATTTGATATTCTGGGCTGTAATAACTCTGTAATAAATGATTTGGGGATATTTAGTGAAGCTGCAGGGGGAGGGGGATGGTTTACTTATATCTTTTTTTAAAACTGGGTAATAATCCAGCAATAGGATTTAATTATGCCGATTGAACTATGTGAGTACCATACTGTGTTTATAAATCCTGCCTATAGGACTTTCACGATCATTTTGATCATGTATTTTACATTTGCATACTAGAGATCCTGCTTATAGGAATTTCGTTTAATTATGTACATTAGAATTCCTGTTCATAGGATCTATACATGTTTTCAACAAACGTGCATTCGTAATCATGCCTATATGACCTTGTTGTTTGAGCTAATTATCTTTTCTGGCAATCTGTTTAAATTCTTCCCATATACAGTTAATATATATCATGCCTATAGGACTAAAAATCAGTTTTAAACTTAGAGATCCTACCTATAGGGTTTAAATCAATCCAGTTAATAGATATCATGCCTATAGGACTAAAAATCAGTTTCAAATTTAGAAATCATGCCTATAGTGTTTAAATCAATCCAGCATTTAGAAATCATGCCTATAAGGTTTAAGTCAATTTAACATTTAGAAATCATGCCTATAAGGTTTAAGTCAATTCAACAATTAGAAAGCATGCCTATAGAATTGAAAAAGGAATAAAACCTGTCTTTATAAGTTAAAATCAGTGCTACACTTGGAAATCATGTCTATAGGCCTATAATCAACAAACTTGTAGAAATCATGCATATAGGATTCTGTCGATCAATTCTGAATTCAATCACTATTGTCAATCACTTAGGCAATATATTTGTAAGACTTAAAAATGATTATGGGTTTATAATTATGACATATTACTGCCTGAAGTGCCGAGATTCATGCTGAATAAAATCAGCAGGCAAAAAAATAGGTCTTAATGCTCGCCTTAACAAAACTGTCTCTGCACTATGCTTTCTCACATAGATATCCTGCCTATAGGATCCCAAAGTTAATAAAGTTTGCTGATTCAATTGCGTACTTTTGTTGTTTATATGTGGAGGTCAATGTTAGCCCATACTTGTTCTTTATCTGAAAGTCCTATTCGTTTTTGTTTGTCGCCTAGATTTTACATTTTTAAGTAATATAGGTTGGTCTAGAACTATCCCAGATAGAGGCCCTAATACCTCCAGAGCCATAGGCAAGGGACGGTAGTGCACGCATAAGGAACAAGCTAGAATCTACTAGAACGCTTAGGTAACAACTTAAAGATAGTACTTGGGTAGTAAGGAGATGATAGTCCGTGCACTAATTCTATGAGTAACACCCCGACTTGAGGGAGTTACAAAGTATTGCATGGAATGATTCTATAGGCTAAAAAACTTAGGACCCCCCATACTCCTCTTTAAAATAAATTGAATATGGTATTTCTCTAAATTGTTTTTCTTCCCTTTTTAGACTAATTCGCCTAATTTAAGTTCGGATGGGACCCACCGTTGTGGACCTCGAGGGGTGCCTAACACCTTCCCCTCAAGGTAATTTAAGCCCTTACCCGATCTGTAGTGATGTAAACTGGTTATATGAGTTAATTGCTCTAGGTGCCCTAACATACCTTAATCCCTTAGGTGACGAATCTTCCAATTCCTTATCCATCCCAAAAAGAGGAGTTTGTCCCAAAAAATGTTGAAACCCGATTTCGCGAGGAAAAGAGCGACAATCGACCACTCTTATTTTGTTTGAGGTACTTGCAGCTCCACGTCTTCCGCTTCTGGTTGTTACGGCCATTGCATGCCCCGTATTGTTCCCACCCTTTGGGTTCACCACCGTATCACTAAGTAATGCCCCCTTAGGACGAGTGCTTAACGCTTGAGAGATTTGGCCAAGTTGAACCTCCAAATTCTTGATAGAAGTGTTGTGGGAGGCTTATTGAGCATCGGAGTATGCATCTTTCTCCATCATTTTCTTGAACATATATTCAATCCATCCCATTTCATTATTGGAAGAACCAGAACCTTGTGACGGATATAGAGGTGGGTTGCTTGGTTGTTGATACATTGGGGGCCTTTGAAAACTCGATCCCCGATTACCTTGATTATTATTGTTCCAACCCCCTTGATTGTTGTTGTCTCCCCAATTGCTTTGATTGTTGCCACCCCAATTACCTTGATTATTGCCTCCCCAATTACCTTGATTATTGCCTCCCCAATTGCCTTGGTTACCTTGATTATTCCAATTGCTTTGATTATTGTTATTTCCCAAATTTCCTTGGTTGTTGTTGCCACCACTCTAATTGCCTTGGTGGCCTTGGTTGTTATAATTTCCTTGGTTTCCTTTTGATCTCCATTGTTGTTGATTTTGAGTATTGTTTCTTTGACCTTGATAACTGTTGACATATTGAACCTCTTTTTCTTGTTCATTATACGAATCACATTGGTCATACCCACTATCATCTTGCTCAAATTGTTCCAAACAGTTTTGTACTTGTTGACCTCTTTACCGTCTCTTGTTAATCATCATATTACCTCTTCCACAGAATTCACTTGTTTTGGCCCTTGAACTTGTTGAAGCTGAGTCTTGGCCAATTGGTTCATTGTGGTTGTCAACTCTGTTATAGCTTGCCCATGATCATGTAGCTCCTTGTGTAGGATAATTACATTTGGGTCACCTTGAGGAACATTGGCCCTACTTTTCCACGCCGACAAGGTATCCGCCATCTCATCCAAAATTTCACAAGCTTTGGAATAAGGCGTGTTCATGAAGTTTCCCCCGGCGTGTTGATTTACCACACACTGATTTGTTTTTTGATCCTCTTGTAGAAGGTTTATTGGATCATGGCCTCGGTCATATCATTATTCGGGCATTCTTTGACCATGGTATGATATCTTTCACAACTCTCGTGCAGTGGCTCATTGGGCTCTTGCTTGAACTCTAGAATTTCATTCCTTAGTGTAGCCATGTGCCCCGGAGAGAAGAATTTGGCCATGAACATTTTTGGCTAACTCATCCCATGTATGGATGGAATGATTGGGTAATCTATCTAACCAGTCCAAAGCCTTTCCCCGTAGAGAAAAGTGAAATAGCCTCAAACACAGTGCATCCTCGGAAATATTTTTTTCTTACTCCCACAACAAGTATCGACAAACCTCTTCAGATGCTTGTAAGCATTATGGTGTGGAGCCCCGGTGAAGAAACCCCGTTGCTCAAGTAGTGTAAGCATCACGTTAGTGATTTGAAAGTTTCCCGCCCTAATACGGGGCAAGACTATAGCACTAGCATAACCCTCGTTCGGCAATACCCGGTGTGCTGCCGCTCTTGGTGGAGGGGCGGGAACATTATTATGAGGCGGTCAGACTCTCCTGTTTACTTGAGGTTCAGGATGAATCTGATCTCCTTGATCATCGTCCACCTCCTCCCCCAATGGCAAATTTCGGATGGCCTCGTTGTTGAGAGCCATTTCGTGCCTAATAGCAATTCGAAAACAAAATTAGTGACTCGGAAGGAAAGAAAGACAAAACACAAAAAACCCTATATATATAGCTAAATTCGTTTAACTTCCCGGCAACGACGTCAAAAATTGCAAACTCACACCACAATTAGGTAGTGAGGCGGTCAATGCAATAATAAACCCAACGTAGGTCGGGATCGAATCCACATGGAGTTAGAATTGGGAGTAGGTATATATTTAGCATGAATGCATGTTTTTTCCTAAATTACACTTCCACAATAGTTGTTGCTTTTACTTCTACTTTGATCTATTGCTTGCAATTATAAAACGAATAGGCAATAGTTTTGGTTTCGAGTTGTTTTTCAAATGATAAAAGGATCTAGAGTCGTGACTTCCACCTAGGTGGTTACCTAAAGAGTTGTAAACTTTAGCGCAAGTTTGATTGGTCGGGGTTGTAATATAGCAATCACACTCGATTACTCACTATATACCTCTCGGTAGTTTGAGTGATTTTTCCCAATTTGGCTTCCTTAAGTCCAAATGGGTATTGCACAAAACAAGTGATAATAGCTCAAGTCGGATCTTACTATCTCTAGATTCAACCCTTTAATTTGGGCTATCAGTTTCTTGAGTCCACCCCAATTTCTTGTTAGCCAAGTTTTCATAGACTTAGTCCCTCTTTCTAAAGTAGAGACTAAGTCAATCAGGCATGAATCAATATTTGCAACCATTAATTCTTGAATTCAAGAAAGAATTAGGCTAAATATCACTAACCCAATCACAAACAAGCCCTAAATTAATCACTCATTAAATACCCATAATACGGTTGGGTCACAACCCTAGCTAGAAATTTAGCTACTCATGAAAAATGCAGAAATTAAAGAAGAAATAAAGATAGAATCCATAATAATTAATTATGGGAAGAAAATATAATGTTTGGAGACAAATATAGTACAAAATTACTTAAAGCAACAGGTTCTCTCCCAAAACTAAACTTGATCTAAAATGACAAAAATTCCTATTTATACTAAGCTGAAAATATCTGACCAAAATGCCCCTACGGAGGTTGTGCAGCCGCACAATTCTGAGTGTGGTCCGCACAATGAGACTTGGCTTGACAGGTTCTAGTTCTGCGGCCGCACAATTTTGGATTGCGGCTGCACTCCTTCAACTTCTCCGGACCACACAACCACCGTACCCATCACCACATGATGTGCCAATATGTGATTGTATACCTGTTCTGAGTCCACAGCATGCACTGCTTAATTCACCTGACCATAATAACACTCTCTGACAGTAATAGCCACAATTCCACGAATCTGATGCCCACAACGCACCCCATGACACATATAAGTTCTATTCCAACTCTTGTCACACTGCCACGACGGAAGATATGTGTATAAATTCATAACCAATTGTCGAGCCAACAATTCATTGAGTCTCTCCCCCTGATAAGAACTATACCTCATCATGAACCAAATAACGATATTTGCCCTCGAATATGCTGCAAATAAATCCGATCGCACTTATCCCAGGTCAAATAATCTTGTCTCACCCAGTACAGGCTGCTCAGGCAATAAGCCACTTCAGGCACTGCCAAAAGTCTCATATGATGCCTCAATGTGCCAACTAGCTACAAACTCGAATGTGATACACAAGGGCACGAACTCTGGAAAATAGCTACTCGAACCACGTAACTAATTTAAACAATCGAAAATATATTATTAAACTTTCCCAGAAATGAGAAGCGAAACACACCATAATAGATATGGAAAATTGTACTCAACATCACACTGTTGCGACGTGCAACCCGATCCACACGTGCTACCGTTGCAGCGTGCAACCCGATCCAACCATGATACCCGTGGCGGCGTGCCACTCGATCCAAACATAATAATATATAAGAGAATAATTACCGATCTAAAATGTTCACAACTACGAAATAATCAAATATCAACCATAAGCACGCGCAGTTCAATATACAAATCCTGGGGAGACGTATAGCGCCATACGTTATGAAACTCAATCAAAACTACGGTGCAATAAATGAACTGCATCTTGAGAGCCATCCCGCTCTCACAACTCCACAAATTACGGGGGATCTCAATATGAGTGCGAATAACCAAACCAACTCACAACCCATATGGCACACTAAAGTATTACATGAAATAGCCGACGACGAAATAACATCCAATGTTCGAATACTCCTCCATAAACATTGATATGCTGAATTGAACAGATCCGGCCTGATACAGACCCCACATTCACATTTAGATCCACCCATGGACCTCAAGCCAATTCCTATCGTACCACATTGGGCCAATAATCTTCCAGTGATCCACAATAACCCTTTTTTCCTATGACACACAAAATAACCGTCAAATTCGGAACAAACTTCTACAATTCACAACCAAATGAATCGAGTGCCCTTCTGGCATAAATTCTCACATTAGCGATAGTACCACAATCTCCATACTTGTGTTTAATCTTTAATCAACTAAGTGACTATATGTCACACTTATATGATCCTTCCATGGGATACGCTCCCACAACCTTCCGCACCAGGTAACAAGTCTGTACATCCATACCACCAGCCATACTAATGCTGTAAAGAATATCAAGGATCCGCCAATCATAGCACAATACCTCTTACACAGGGCACCGATCTCAGGTGACACTAAAGACAATACCAGCTTACTCTAGCATCTGTATCCCTTCCTGCTCACCCAAGCTCGTAACATTCTTGCCTACACTAAACCGGAACCTTGATCCTCCCCTTCCAATTCCCATGGTATTGTTCACTGCACCGCACATGCTAATACGCGAGAATACAAGAATTCTATCATAACTCGTGAACCACTAATAGGATAAACACTTCAACATATAGAAACCTTTACTTAACTCATTCCAGGAGAACCATTGCAACACACAACCAAATTCCCATAGCTGCAAAAAATGCCATCCTCGAGTAGCAGTCTAAACCACCATAATCCTTCTAGGATCCATCTATATATAACAGGACATAACACTCGAATGCCTCCATATAAAATCAATTATGGCGGCCGTCAATCCCTGCACGTACCTCCACAAATCACATGCATAACTTAACATGCTGAAGGAACTGATCATTGCCACCAACATACTGATTCAACCATTGCTAACCGAACCAAATTCTTCTAATTTACTCTAGTCGTGCCTTAGAATAATAGTAGTTCCATTCAAACATAACGAACTCAAATTGGCACTCATCCTGAGTGACCTCATTTCGTGAGACCATGCTGTCTCAAAACCCACGAACCATTTCATACCCTCCTTGTGCGCATATTCGCATCTTCAGCTGGTACACCCATCCTGATAATTCCTCCATAGATTTGAAGTCACCTTCCCCCACTCCTCCAATGCTACAGTGCAGACCAAAAATAACCTGGAACACTCCAAGCCCCCTTTCATAACCCACTGCAAAAGCTCTATATTTAACCACACTACGAACTTGAAATCCTTAGGCACCGCACTTTAACTTTTGAATCTGCTAGGACCATTGATGAGAGTCACCCACTGTGTCTTGGTCCCGAACATAATCAACTCCCAGGCCCTTCCAGCACATGAACACCCTCTTAAGAAGCACTCGGCTGAACCATCTTCCTTGTAACTCACCTCTACACGAAGCATAAATCTTGAGTCTTCCCAAATCCTGAACATGAATTGATAAGGCCAATTATAGCACACATTCCTCAAATCCTCTGCTCAAATTACCATTGATGTTCTCTTTCCTTAGTCGTAATGACCTATCAATATGCCGATAACCTGAAACCTCACAAGTAGATAACCATACAATCCAATTTTAGGCGGTGGGGATCTCCCACTTAGCTTGAAGCTACCGTTGCATAACTCTCCAACCCACCAAGATTCCTTATCCCCCATTAACATGATCCCGTAAAATCAACCCACCAAATTTCTCGAAACCTTTCTATTAAACACTTCATGAACACTCTGAATCACTAGCCACATACACATATTCGACCTCTTCTTGGGTAGTCGGTAGAAATTTCTTCGTAGGAACTCCATCAACACGACCCAACCGCTAACTTGCTCACAGGAGATAACCCACCTATAGAAACTTCAGGACGACGTCATTCAACAACGTTGCACTGGGTACAGTTACTACGAAATCAGCAACCTATCTTGAGCTCGTGCTCATCCACCAATTGTACAAGTATGTTCAGTCTTCATGGACATCAACTAAAGGTGCGAGAATACATTCTAATCCAAAGTCATGTTGTATCCTTTTTCATATCAAACAACTGCACTCTACCGTACCCCATCTTCCGTCATATAACAGCCAATGTTCCAAATTAAGTCCGTAGAACTAGTCACTGTCTACCATGAATACCGGATCACTCTAAACTTTTCCCAAGGCGTGTAGTCATCCTTCCACAGAACCCATATTCTACTATTCCACTCTCCCACTTTGGTCAAACTCACTCCTCTAAGATACTAATTGACTCCTGCTTCTCACACTTGACCCTCTAGAAGTCTATTCACTGCAAGCACCTCCAACATGCCCTTCCTCATCCTTCATTGCCTAGTTGTTGACTTAAGTCAAGATCCATCTCTGTAGCACTTGAACCAATAGATCGCTACCAACTTTAAACTCCCCTAAAGATCATTTTCCCGAGCCGTCAACATTTGAAATACCTATTTGAATTTTCGAAATTGCTACACTCCGTTATCTCTGACAACCGCTTCTCCGGCACCATCTCTCACTGCTATGCCCCAAAGGCAAATTGATGAAGACCATAACACCGGCGAACCTCAACGCGTCCAACAAGGATGAAGACCCTACATCACAGATGAAAATCCCACCACGCTCGAAAATGGCAAGTCTCGTTACCTTATCAACCCCAAACCTGAACATTCGCAGTCCGATTACCTTCCCTTTTTTTTTGCCAAAAATAAAATACTGAATCTCTGAATCATGTACTGAGTAAACCTCCTTTTCCACAAACACTGTGCGACAACAGCGCACGAATCTTCATAACAATCAAGGCCGAATCTCAAGACTTTAGATAACACTGATGCTGAGCTAAAATGACAGGACGACCTTCCGCAATGAGATGCTGATAGCCCAATCAAATACGCAGGTAGAAACATACTGCACCACATATGCGGTACCATTACAATTCCTCAATTCTCGATTTATAACAAACGCTTCGCATTGAATAAGATCGAATAGGAAAGAAATGAAGGCATAATCCTCAAAGGAATCAAATCGCACGATGAGTAATCAAGAAGGAAAGTGCTCCTAACAGCCCTATAGCGTCTCGAAGATAAGTACAGGCGTCACTTTACCGATCCGCAAGACTCTAGACTTGCTCATGACTCATGAGACCTATGTGAATGTAGTGCTCTAATACCATGTTGTAACGACCCAAAATCTATTAAAGGCCATGATGATGTTGGACACCACTCTAAGGCAAGGCAAATATAAATACTTAATTTTGTTCTCATTTTAATAATTTATAAATCTTATTTTTCCTTTAATTAAACAATAAAAGATGGAGGCTACAGAATGAATAATAATATTTTTACAACAATTTCGATACAGTGCAACCCATAATCGCGCCAAAACCCAGTGTCACAAGTGCATGAGCATCATCTATGAATTTAAAACAATAATACATCATCTGTCCGGAATACAAATTTGGACAGGAGAAATATAAATACTCTGAACGAGACTCTGTTGGCTGTGGGTCGTAACAGGGAGTGTAGCTCACCTAAGTCTCTGCATGCACACACGCCTATGCTCTTGCAAGGCTTCTAATCATATATGCAGATGCACGACACGTGCATCAAGTGTAGTATGAGTACGTAAATCAATGCATACCCAATAAGTATCCCACCTAACCCCAAAAAAGTAGTGACGGGGGGTCGACTCCGACACTTACTATGGGCTAACATTATAATACTGATAGCTTAATTAAGCATGAATTATATGCAACATCGGGAGTCTCAATAATCAAATAACTAGTAAAAATTTCTTTTATTATTTAGGAAATTTCCATCCCTGGTTTCTTCATTTAACAATTTATATTTCAAGCCAATGAAGCAGTAGCAAATATTATGGATTTCAAAGATGTAACATGCGCGAACAATGTCGAGGTCGTACGGCCCGCTCCAACATATAAATATAAATGTGCACTGCTAAGGGTCGAACGACACGAACAATAGATGCATCTATTTAATCTTCTGAGACGTTCGGCCCCCTCCACAAAAGATAAACACATTCAAACAACCAAATCAAGAAGTTATTACGGAGCATATATCCAAGGAAATGCCAATTTTTCATGTAACGGTCAAGAAACAATAGTTTAACCTTTTAAAGATTTATTTACCAAGTACAATATGATTTAAGCAATTTAAATTAACAATAAGGTTGCAAATATCATAAGTATAGCATGATTTCGGTCCTAGACTACCCGGACTTAAGCATAATAGTAGCTACGCATGGACTCTTGTCACCTCGTGCGTACGTAGCCCCCATAAATAGAAGCACATATTGAATTGTTCCATTTATTGGGTTAATTCCCTCTTACGAGGTTATATAGGAAACTTACCTCGCTCCAAAGTCCCAAAGCCGGCTCCGACACCTTTCTAGCAACCTGAACCGATGCCTATTGCTCCAAAACTAGTCAATAAATGTGGAAATCCATAAATATACACTCTAATACTCATAATAATCAAATTCATAACAATTCCTAACTTCGCTTGAATAGTAGATAAAAATCACCCTCAGGACCATGTGCCCGGATTCCGAAATTTTTTGAAGATAAACATTACGCATAACCTTATGAACCCAAATGTTTGATTTGTTCCCAATTCCATGTCCAAATTTCGTGGTCAAATACCAAAATACCAAATTCTAGGTTTTCTACCAAAATCCCCACAATTTCTAATAATTTTCATGTTTAAATCCTTATACAACCAATGTATTTAACTTATAATGAGTGGGAATCACTTACCTTGTGTTGCTTGGTGAAAATCCCCCTTTGAAGCTCTCCAAAATTGCCCTAACCAAGTTAAAAATGAGAGAGAATAGGCCAAATCCCGATTTTTAAAAGAACCCTCTTCCCAGACGACTTTCGCATATGCGGTCCCCTAGCTGCTTAAAAGGATCCGCTCCTGTGGACATTCCCATCGCAGGTGCGGCTTTCCATCAAGCCCAGCCAACTCCGCTTTTGCGGACGAAAACCCTCTCCTACGGTGTCGCTTCTGCGGAGCCTTCTCTGCTTCTGCGGATGCGCATCAACGCCTCCAACTCCGCATCTGAGACCCTTTGCCGAGGTGGTCCAGGACCCCTTCTGCTACCATAACGCCGCACCTGCGGCCCTTTTCACGCAGGTGCGATTGCACCAGACACTAGCTGCTTCAGCCCTTTCTCCAATTCCAAATTCGATACATTAACCACCCGGAATCCACCCGAGGCCCCCGGGACCCCGTCCAATCACACCCACCAGTTCCAAAATATAATACGGACCTGCTCGAGGCCTCAAATCACATCATACAACGCTGAAATCATGAATCATACCCCAATTCAAGCTTAATGATTTTTGAGCTTCCAACTTCTACATTCGATGCCGAAACCTTTCATATCACGTCCGATTGACCTCGAATTTTGCACACAAGTCATATTTGACATTACAGACCTACTCCAATCTTCTGAAATCGGAATCCGATCCCGATATCAAAAATTCCTCTTCTAGTCAAACTTTTCAAAAACCTTCAAATTCTAACTTCCGCCAAATGGATTTCAAAATGACCTACGGACCCCCAAATCCACTTCCGGACGCGCTTCCAATACCAGAATCACCATACCGAGCTATTCCCAGACTCGGAATCTCAAACGGGCATCGATAACATTGAAATGCACTTCAGCCCAAATTTATGAAATTCTTTCAAAATGTCAAGCTTCCACCATAGGTGCAGAAATGCTTCCGGGCCATCCAAAACCCAATCTGGACATACACCCAAGTCCACCCAAGTCCATATCATCATCCGAACCTGTTGGAACCTTCAAATCCTAATTCCGAGGTATTTTACTCAAAATACACCCTTAGTCAGATTCTCCCAACTTTAAGCTTCCGAAATGAGAATTCTCTTTTCAAATCCACTCCGAACTTCCTGAATTTTAATTCCGACCACGCCCTCAAGTTATAATACTTGAAGTGTAGCTGCGCATGATATCAAACTGCCGAACGACGCGCTTGAGCTCAAACGATCGGTCGGGTCGTTACACTAGTCATTTTTATATGTTAGATATTACAATTGATTTCTTAAATTTTCAATGAGCTAATATCTTAATTCTATATAGTTTTATTCTATTAGTAAAAATAAAAAATATAAATAGAGAAATAATAAGTACGAAATTATAAATAAGTCAATAATATTGACCAGCACTTCTTCAATTTGTGTTATTCTTAATTATAGATTTATAACCGATCATAAAATTAAAATAAATTAATTTTATATGATTTAATTATATTAAAAAAATAAGAAATAAAAATGGAGAAAGACTTTTTGTAAAAAAATATCGTTTGATCCTTTGGGTATATATAATAAATGTGTCACGACCCAAAAATCCACTAGTCGTGATAGCACCTAAATCAATCGCTAGGTAAGCTAACTAATAACTAACCGCTTCCAATAATATTTAACAAGACAATTAAGCAAATAAATTATCTGAATCTTATATATTACCCCGAGGACTGGTAGTACAAATCATGAGCTTCTAAGAATAGAATTTACAAAGTTGAAATGAAATAAATACACTGTTTGAAAAGTATGTAAACAAAGTTTTATAGATCTAAAGCTACCGCGAACAAGGGGAAGCTACAACCGGGATGCAGGTACATCTTCAATCTAGCTCCCATCGGACACAACAACATTCGCAACCAACATCTGCATGCAAGGTGTAGAAGTGTAGTATTAGTAAAACCAACCCCATGTAAGCAGTAAGTAACAAACCTAACCTTAGGTTGAAAGTAGTGTCGAGCTAACACAAGGTCGGGTCCAATACAATATCCCACAACAGTTCATAACAGCATAATACAAGTAATAAAAGAGGTATCTCAGAAGTAAAAATTTCTCAACTCGTTCATTGTTCCAGAAAACAGTCATGCTTTTCAAGTATCTCAGTGAAAACTCAAATCTTTTACCGAAAATGCCAAAAATATGAGTAAGTTTGAAAACTATAATTTTTCCAAATATCCTTTCCACAATAAATAAGATGTTTCATTTTCTTTCTAGATAGCAAGTATGAAATACCTCTCTATACCCACATATCAATGTGTAAAAAGTCATGAATGACCTAATACCGTACAACATGAGATAAAATGCATCTCTATGACTGTATATCATGTGTGCATTCCAATTCCATGTATCTCAGAGATGAATCATGTACTCACACTCTCAGAGTACTCAATCTCACTGTCTCACACTTTCTACTCATCATGATCAATCACTCGGTACTGTATATGGCCCATGCGGCCCAGGGAAGATCCATCCCAGAATATTTACATCACTGTCCATCAGTCACTCAGTACCGAGGAAAGCCAATCCAGCCCCATGGAGAAGATCCATCTCTAGGTATATAAATGCTTCGGACAAGATCCATGTCCAGGGAAGATCCATCCCTCAATATTATCAACCATGCTCAATGGGGGTGTGTACAGACTACGGATGGGCTCCTACGACCCAAGCGCTATCATAAGCCATATCCAGGCATAAATCAATATAACATGCTGCGACGTGCACCCCGATCCTATAACTATCACTCATAATAAAGATCTCAGCCTTACTCAGTCATTAATCTCTCCAGTCTCACTCACGGGCTCACAATGTCATGAAACTAGCCCGACAACAATGATATGATGTATCAATAAACAAATTGAGACTGAGATATGATATAAATGCATGGATATGACTGAGTACGAAATATCAATGAAATCAGTGAGATGATAGCAGGAAACGACCACTATGGGTCCAAACAGTAACGACATAATGCCTAAAATGATGTCTAGCATTATTGACAGCTTAACTATTTCATCAAATGGTAAAAATACGGATATCAATGAAGTACGACCACTATACAGTGCCATGGAAGAAACAAAGTCCCAATTCACATGGTGCACGCCCACACGCCCGTCACCAAGCATGTGCGTCACCTCAATACCAATCACATAATACGTATTACAGCGTTTCATACCCTCAGCACTAAGTTTAGAAGAGTTACTTACCTCGAACAAGCCAATACCAATGGCGAGCAAGCCAAGCGATGCTCCAAAGATGCCATCGCGCGCGTAGCGACCTGCGAACGACTCAAAATTATCCGAAAGCAACTCAAATACATCAAATAAAGCCAAAGGAAACAAACCCAATCGATAAAGGTCGAACCATTAATCAAATTTCCAAATTGACCAAAAAGTAAAAACGGAGCTTGCACCTCGGAACTCGACAAAACTCAAAAAAATCGAAATCCATTGAATTGCGAGTCCATCCATACTACTTTCACTCAAATTCGACTCTGAATCGATGTTCGAAACTCAAAAATTTACTTTATGAAATTTTAGACAATACCTCCAAATTTCATTTTGAAATCATCAATCAAATTCCAAAAATGAAGATAGATTCATGAAATATAACAAAAATAGAGTATAGAACACTTATCCCAATTCATATAGTAAAATTCCCCTCCAAAAATTGTCCAAATCCGAGCTCCCCAACTCAAAATATGACCAAATGAACAAACCTTCGATATTAAGTATTTTTGCCCAGCTGTTCTGCCTCGTTTTGCATGCCAAACGATCCCGAAACTTGGTTTTTATGCCTCCAATAGATTCTTTGTGAAATTTTAGTCAATTTAGGATTTTGAATTGCTCCATTTGACCTTATAATGGAGGATATATGTTGGTTCAATATTTGAAAATAGTGCATATTTTTAAATACGAATTCAGTGGCAATTTCGTAATTAATCTGAAAAATCTAGCAACCCAATTCTTAGTAAAATGACCATAAAATCCTCATATGATGTCCAAATTCAACGATTCTTTTTCCTCGGATCCGTAATTACGATACAGATCTAATGATTCAATCAAAACAGAAATCAGAGCTCATTTACTTAATGTTGTACCATTTGTGCTTGAAGAAACGACGTCGAAACATAAGAAAAACGACTGCAACACAACCCAAAGCTATGAAAAACTCACCCGAGCCCCTCGGGACCCCATATGAACATACCAACAAGTCCCATAACATAACACAGACTTACTCGAGGCACTCATAACAACATCAAATTTTGAGACGACCACACTAATCCTGCTCTATCCAGTTTGAGGTCGTCTGAACGACGAAACACACCTCAAATCAAACTTAACGAACTTTCGAACTTTCGAATTTCAAAAATTTGGGCCGTAACATATCAAATCAACTCGGAATGAACTCAAATTTTGCACACAAGTCCTAATACATCATACGGAACTAATCGCGCCCCCAAACTACCGAGTGAAGTGCAAATTCTCAAAACGACCGACCAGGTCGTTACATTCTCCCCCCACTTAAACATACATTCGTCCTCGAACGTGCCAAGATGTCAGGACCCAAAATCAACCAGTCGTGATGAACCTAACCCAATCCGCTAGGTAAGCCAACTATTAATTATCCAATTTCAATTATATTAACAAGATAATTAAATGAAAGTAATTTACGGAATTTTATACATTTTCCAAGGACTAGTAATATAAATTATGAGCTTCTACGAATAGAGCTTACAAAGCAAAAATAAAATATATACATAGTGTGTTTGAAAAGTACATAAACAGAATTTTTATAATCTAAGGCTACCCCGAACAAGGAGGTAGCTACAACAGGGACGCCTGTACATTTCAAGTCCCGCAACCATCGAGCACAACAACAACATCAACCGACATCTGCACGCAATGTGCAGAAGTATAGTATCAGTACAACCGACCCCATGTACTGAGTAAGTAACAAACCTAACCTTAGGTCGAAAGCAGTGACGAGATAACACTAGGTCGGGTCCAATAGCAATATTCTACAACAGTTTGCAACAGTGTAATACAAGTAATAAAAGAGTATCTCAGAAGTAAAATGCTCAACTCGCTCACAGTTCCAGAAAATAGGCATGCTTTTCAAATATCTTAGTGAGAACTCAAATCTTTTGTCACAAATGCCAAAAAAAAGGTACGTTTGAAAACTATGATTTTTTCCAAAATCTTTTCAGCAATAAGTAAGATGTTTCATTTTCTTTACAAATAAAAAGTATAAAACATCTCTATGAGACCAAAAATCAATGTGTCTAATCAGTCATGGATGACGTGATAATATATAACATGAGGAAAAATGTATCTATATGCCTGTATGTCATGCGTGCATGCAATTCCTGTATGTCATGTGTGCATGCAAATGCCATGTATCTCGATCCACACACGTGTATAGTCGACTGCGTTCACTGGGGGTGTTCAGACTCTGGAGGGGATCCTACAGCCCAAGCGCTACGCACAGCCAACTCACGTGCTGCACAGATAACTCGCGTGCCATAATATCAATATCTGGATCCGCACGGATAACTCACGTGCTACACGGACAACCCACGTGCTATGATATCAATACCTGGATTCGCACAGACAACTCACGTGCTATGGTATCAATATCCTTGCAACTAGGCCCCTGGCCTTACTCAATCATCAATCTCTCCAGTCTCGCTAAGGGGATCATAGTGTCATGAAACTAGTCCGACCATAAGAATATGATGTATCAATAGATAACGACTAAGACTGAGATATGATATGAAGGCATGAATATGACTGAGTACAAAATATCAATGAAGTCTGTGAAATAACAGCATGAAACGACCACTATGGATCTTAACAGTATCGACATAAAGTCTAAACATGATATCCAAAATGATTGACAACTCAATCACTTTATCACATGGTAAAAACACAGATATCGACAAAATATGGCCACTATACAGTGCCGTGGGGACCACAGGGTGTACGCCCACACGCCCGTCACCTAGAATGTGCATCACCTTAATAACAATCACATAACACTAAATGCGAGGGTTTCATACCCTCAGCACTAAGTCTACAAGGGTTACTTACCTCGAACAAGCCACTTACAATACCGAGCAAGCCAAGCGATGGTCCAAAAATGCCATATTGCGCGTTCCGACCTCCAAACGGCTCGAAACTAACCAAAAACAACTCAAATACATTAAATAATGCTAAAGAAACTAATCCCAATTGAAAAAGGTCGAATCTTTAATCAAAAGCCCAACCCGGGCCCGCACCTCGGTACCCGACAAAACTCACAAAACCTGACAACCCATTCAATTATTGGTCCAACCATACTAATTTTACTCAAATTCGACTCCAAATCGATGTTCAAAAATTAAAAATTCACTTTATGAAACTTTTGGCAAAACCCCCAAATTTCACTTTGAAATTGTCAATCAAATCCCAAAAACGAAGATGGATTCATGAAATATAACCAAAACCGAGTAGAGAACACTTACTCCAATCCATATGGTAAAAATCTCCTCCAAAATCGCCAGAATCTGAGCTCCCCAACTCAAAATATGACCAAACGAACAAATCCTTGTTTTATATATTTTTCTGCCAGCTATACTGTCTCGTTTCTCGTACCAAATTATCCTGAAACTCGCTTTTTATGACTCCAATGGATTCCTTGTGAAATTTTTAGTCAAGTTAGTCTCTTGAATCACTCAATCTGATCATATATTGAAGGAGATATGTTGATTTCAATATTTTAAAATAGTGCAGATTTTTTTAAATGCGAAGTCTGTGGCAATTTCATAATTAATCTGAAAATCTAGCAACTCAATTCTTAGGAAAATGAGCATAAAATCTTCATACGATGTCCAAATTCGACGATTCTTATTGTTACGGGTCCGTAATTACGATATAATCTAATGCTTCATTCAAAATAGAAATCGGAGCTCATGTATTCAATATGATATCATTTATGCTTGAAGAAACGACGTTGAAACATACGAAAAACGAGCGCAACACAACCCAAACATATTCGAAACTCACCCCAGCCCCTCGGGACCCCGTATGAACATATCAAAAATTCCAATAACATAACACGGACTTACTCAAGGCCTCAAATCACACATAACAACATCGAAATGACGAAACGCGCCTTAAATACAACTTTTTGAACTTTCGATTTCCAAAAACTCGCGCCGAAACATATCAAATCAACTCGGAATGAACTCAAATTTTGCACACAAGTCCTAATGCATCATACGGAGCTACTCGTGCCCCCAAACTACCGAGCGAAGTGCAAATGCTCAAAACGACCGATTGGATCGTTACCAAATGTCAATAAACCTTTAGTCAAACACAACTTTTATTAAACTTATGTACCAAAATTTAAATACACATTCCAATTAACACTGTGATTATATATAAATTATTTCAATATCCACGATTATTTTACTGTTTTACTCAATATCAAATTCTAGAATTCCTTTTAAAACAATAATTAACAATTATGTATTCATAGTTTAATAATATTTATATAATTTTTTAAAATTTTATACGGATTGATGGGATACACGCGCATAGCGCGTATCTTAAAATATACTTATAGTCATCTGTTCGGGTAAATAAATCTCATTACCTGCTGAAAAATGAATGTTATAAAATTACTTTGATACTATTTCACATTCTTCATCATAAATATTTTAAGGATGGTGCAAAAATTACTGTCTTACAATATAAATTTTTTGCTAATCACTATAATTGTATTGCGCGCGAAAATAATTTATTCTATCTTGAAAGTTATATCCTATTAATTGAATTTAGATTGGCGGTAAATAAACTGCTTATAAAAAAATCAACAAATAAATCCTTATTTGACATTAATACATAAATTTATAAATAGACATTCGTTTGATATAATAATATTTTTTGTAAAATACAGTTAAATACTAGACAAATTGAAAAATGGTGGTCTATATATGTTCAACTCGTGCCAATTAATTACTTTGTAATGTGACGCCAATGCATTTTTTAATCTTTGCAATCCTTATTCTTGGTCCAAGTTATTCTTTTGTATATACATTGTTTTAATATGTAAGTTTGTAAATAAATTTTTGTTTGTCATAATCAAAAAAATATGTAAATAAACTACATTTAGACATTGGACAAACTTGAAGAAAGATGGTGTGTTTTGTTCAACTAATGTAAGCTAATTATTGTATATTGAGCTGTCAGTGCATTAGAAAATAAATTTTTCTAATCTCCTCAATCCTTGTGTTGGAAGTCTTATTTTAAATCTATATACGATTTTAATATGTAAATCTATAAATAAATCTTTGTTTGTTAATCTTTAAAACAATTCATAAATAACTGTATATTTATGGAGTTTGTTTGACGTGTAAGGCAATAAATTTTTCTTATTTTTTCGATCCTTACTACGAGTTAAATTTATACTCTATATTCATAATTATTTTTATTCTATATTTTATTTTTTATTTTTACAGTACAAAATTCACATGCAAAGTTCACTACGCTAGTTTATTATAAACGCACGAATCTTGAAAAACTAAATGTTGAACAACAAAAATATTCACTAAAAATTGATTGACTTTTTTGCTCTTTAAGTTAAAATTTCCTCCTTCTGGCAACTTAATAATGGATATAAATATAATTTTGTATTAGGACTAAACAAAATATTTTTCTGTTGGGACTAAACTTCTCTTTTTCTAAACAAAAACTAAATAAAAGTTCCTCGTGAAGAACTTCAAATTCAATTAGATTCTGATTCATAACATAAGTACTTATCCTAAATAATATTTTAAATATTTTTCTACTATTTGTATCAGAAAATTCATTTGTATTTTGGATTTCTTTTTATTTTGTATTAGAAAATCATTTATCCTTTACTATTTCACTTAAAACTTAATTAATTTAGGAAACGATATATCCAGTAACTTCCTAATGATGTAATACCCGAATTTTACTCCAAAAAACAAAAAAACAAAAAAAGAAATTCATCCCGTTTAAACAAAAAAAAAATCTGTTTTTATGTGGCTAAGCAAATACCGATAGCTATCCAAAATATGATAAATATTTTGGACATAAATGCTCAAGTAAAAAGAGTTAAAAAATATCATGTGATGACCAATCAGGTCATCTTATGATTTAAACCTAATTCTGTGATCTGAAACTTTTAAAAGTCATGTTTTAGCATTTTTCAATTGCATGCACAGTTTGGGCGTCTTACTGGAAAGCGTTTATGTTAAAAACTAATAAAAATAAGAAATTTTGACTAAAAACTTCATTTGAGTTGATTTCGGTCAATATTCCTGGTAAACGGACCCGGATTCGTATTTTGACTGTCCTGGTGGGTCCGTACCGTGATTTGGGACTTGGGCATATGTCCGAAATCAAAATGAAAAGTCCCTAGCCCGAGATATCGAACTATGTCGGATTTAAAAGTTGAAAGTTTAATGAAATTGAAGTGTTTAACCAAAGTTTGACTTTTTGGATAACGGGTCCGTATTTTAATTTTGGAACCCGGTATAGGTCCAATACCATAATTATGACTTATCTGTGAAATTTGATGAAAAAAGGAGTTGATTTGTCGTAATTTGGACGTCCGGTTGTGAAAATAGGAATTTCAAAGTTTTCTTGAAAATTTCATGTGATTGGGGTTTCAATTCGTAGGTCTAGGTGTTATTTTGGCGATTTGATCGTGCGAGCAAGTTTGTATGATAGGCTATGGAGTGATTTGAACTTAGAAAATTTTGATGGTGTAACTTATCGTGTTGCAGGCGTCTGATCTCGCATTTGCGAGATCATGCATCGCAATTGCGACATCTGAGAGTTTTACATTTGCGATATTCTCATCGCAAATGCGAAGAGGAGCTGGGCCACACAGGTTTCACAATTGCGAAACAACCTTCGCATTTGCGAAGTTGTTCTGGGGAAGGTAGTCTTCACATTTGCGACGATTGGGTCGCATTTGCTGTCATTAAGTGTTCGCATTTGCGAACTATGCAGAAATGAGAAGGGGTTCACATTTGCGATGCCTCCTTCGCAATTGTGAAGCCCAGGTCGCAAGTGCGACATCTGCAGCTGATGAAAAGAGACTTAGACAGGATTTTTGATTCATTTCCAAATTTTCAAATCCTAGAGCCCTAGAGGCGATTCTTCCAAGACCAATTCTTCTCCAAAGGTTTGGCAAGTGATCCTAACCCACTTTCTTTCAATTTCCCATCACATTTCATGAATTTTCGACCTAAAATCTAGGATTTTCATGGTAGAAATTAGGGGATTTGGTTAGAATTAGGAATTTTTGGGAAATTGGAATTTAGACCGCAAATTGAGGTCGAATTTCAAAACTAATTGCATAATCAGGCTTGGGGTGACTGGTTGAATGGGTTTTGGTCCGAACCTCGAGTTTTGAACAAGCAGACCCGGGGTCGATTTTTGACCTTTTGGGAGAAAGTTTGGGAAATAAAAATGTATGCATTGTAATTGATTTCTTTAGCAATATTTGACGTTATTGAGTTAATTATAGCTAGATACGAGTGATTTGGAAGTGGATACTAGAGGAAAAGTGGTAATTGAGCATTGTGTGGCCTGTGGAGCGAGGTAAGTGTTGTGTCTAACCTTGACTCGAGGGATTTGGAAACTTTGACTTATTGGCTATATGAAAATCCATGTGGGCGGCGTATATGTGAGGTGACGAGTACTTATGCGCCGCTAATTTATCTGTTTTTTCCTGTTTCTATTCTGTTCTTCTCATATTGTCTCTTTTCCTGCCTTAACAGTTACATGCCTTTCTTGTATTTCCATGCCTAATTGCTACTTGTTAGATATTTCTTCTCTTTGTTGAATGTATTAGTTATTTCGTAGCTTCATTGTCTCCTATTATTTGCTTAAGCTGGTTTATCGGTGCTTTTATGATATACTCTGGATTAGGTCTCGCTAAGTAGTATTACTTGTGTAAAGTTTCATAGCGTACAAGCTTCCCATTTGCTTTGTTATGAAGTTTAAGTATTGTGAAGGACTTTTTGTGGAGTTGTGAAATTTTTGTACTTACTGAATGATTGATATTGATATGGTGGGATCAAGTTGCGTGCTGCAACAGGTGGAATAAGGGTGATATATTGAGGATAAATAAAGGTGAATTGATATTGTATGGTGCGATCGGGTTGCACGCCGCAACAAGTATAATAAGGATGGATTGCGGTCAAATAAGGGTGAACTGTGATTGTGCTTATTCTGTGGGATCAGGTTGCACGCTACAACACTTTTAATTAAATTCTGTTGTTTATGTTATTAAGAGGAAATAAGGGAGGAATATGTTATGTATGGTGGGATCGGGTTGCGCGCCGCAACAACCTATATGCTTATACTTTTCCCTGACTGTGGTAGTTGTACGGTAGTCTTAAATTGTACTTAAGGATTGGTAGTAGTTGAACACTGATGAAATACTTTGAGAAATGTATTTACTTCTTGCAAATTACTGCTTTATTTTATTCTGTCTTCCTTTCTACTTTTATTATATACTGTATGCAGAATATATTGTGAGTGCTCCGCCGTAGCCTCGTCACTCCTTCGTCGAGGTTAGGCTCGACACTTATCAGTACATGGGGTCGGTTATACTGATATTGCACTCTACACTTCCTGTGCAGATTTTGGAGTTGGTCCGAGCTGATCGAAAGGTTGGCTGTAGGATTTATCGGCTAGGAGATCCAGAGACTTGTTGGCGTTCGCAGGCCCTGGCGTCCCCTTCTATACCTCATACCTTACTGTTTCTTTATTTCGCAAACAGTTTTATTTTCTTTCGGACAAATACTTGTAGTAAAATCTTAAAATGTTTGTGAATTGTGACTCCGGATTTAAGGTAATAATAGTNTATATATATATATATATATATATATATATATATATATATATATATATATATATATATATATATATATATATATATATATATATATATATATATATATCCGCGTTCATTTCGACTTATTATAGCTTGTTTATTGTTAATCACTTAAATATAAGAGAATTAGGTAATAAATCTTTAATGTTGGTTTGCCTATCAAGTGTAATGTTAGACATCATCATTGTTCCGACGGTGAGAATTTCGGGTCATGACACATCATCTAGATTGTTATATGGACTTTTGGAAATTATTCACACCATGAATAATAGATACAATCATACAACACAAGAAGCAAACTTTAGGAACACGTCTCGTGATGGTTTTGAGAAAATGACAAAAATAATCCTTAATATATGTGGGTTGGAATATTTTAGTCCTTGATATGAGTTAAGATGTATACAAAAGTTAAGATTTTTGGTCCAAGCCCCTAGCATTAACGGTTTTACTCCAAAATCTGTTAGAACTAACCCCACAACCTTTCTTGGACTTGGCCTGGATTCTGGCAGCTTCTCCAACTGCTCTTTCTTACCGAAAAAGGCCTAGAGTATAAATATTGGTTTCACTGATAACTTATTTCTTAGAATTCATATTTGTTCCTCTTCCAGTTATTGTAATATTGAAGCACACATTCAAAGGGATGAAACCGAAATATTGCAGAACGAAATAAAAGTCTTTAAGAATGAACACACTCCTGCCATTAATAGGAATTTGATTTGAAAATGAGCCTATAAGTAAGAAATTAGAATAAGATTGTTTTAAAATAGTTGACAAAGGATTTTGGAAAATGTGTAAGATCGAGAGAACATAGAGGTCGGGCATGAAAATGGATTACGTCAGTGTCACGATCCCAAATCCTAGCAAGTCGTGATGACGCCTATCGTGGAACTAGGCTAGCCAACCATCACATTACTACACATTTAGTTTAATCAAATAACGCAATATCATTAAATATCAGCATAGCAAGCATGAAAATTTCCTAAGTCTTTAGGAAAATATAAAATAATCCACTGTCTAAACAATTCGCCCAGGACTGAAGTCAACATGGTCACGAGCATCTAAAAATATAACTAACTCTGCTAATGTCTTAATAAATGTCTATGAATCAAATGATAATACTATAAGAAGAAGGGAAGTGGAGAAGCTACGGACGCTGGACAGCTACCTCGAAATCCCAAACGCTGATGACAACGAGCTCGGACGACTACTGCTCCGAACCAGTACCTAGATCTGCACACAGGGGTGCGGGGAGTAATGATGAGTACGCTAACTCAGTAGTAATAAAAATAAATCACAGTCTGAAGTATATGAACACACATCACAAATACACCAATCCACAAAATAATAAAATGCCACGGCTCAATAAGGTATATAGAAGTTCAAACCAGTTTCCGTAAAAATTCTTTAAAACAAGTATATTTTCCAGTATTTCTCAGTAAAACTCCCAAAAATATCAGTTTGAAAAATGAAGTGAATCATAATGAAAACTCAGTAAATATCATCAAAAATTTGCCCCTCGGGCCATAATCATCACTCATAAATATTCTCTCAGCACCTCACCATCACTCTGTAACAATCACTCAGCACCTCGTGGTCAATCAGTATCAGCCCCTCGGGCATCCTCACTGTAACTCATGCCTCCCAATCACTCGTCACTCGGCACTCGCAATCAGTAGGTACCTACGCTCACTGGAGGTGTGTACAGACTCCGGAGGAGCTCCTACAGCCCAAGCGCTATAAACAAGCCAAATCATGGCATCAATCACTCTCAGGCACTCGGCCTCTCTCATATCATAACATCCTCACAATATTGGCCCTCGGCCTCACTCAGTCAGACACTCTCAACATGCCACTCGGGCCATAAATAAAAAGGGTTCTCGAACCAAAACAGTATTTCATTTCAAAAATTAATATCAACAAGTGATGAGTGTCAAAATAATTTATCAGGAAATATTGAGTGTAAAATCATAATTTATAAGTGAAAAATTATCAGGAAAATATCCCCTAAGGAGTTAAAACAGATCGGCACTAGGCCCCAAACATGGCTTACAACCCAATTATCAATACTATAAAGAATAGGCTTTAAAAGCATTTCCGCAACTCAATAGTTGCCTAAAAAGGAAACATATTTCCAAATTTTCAATTTGTGCACGCCCCACACTCGTCATCCAGTGTATGCATCACTCCAAAACCGTGAAAGGATGTAAAGTTCGGGGTTTCATACCCTCAGGACAGGATTTAAAGACATTACTTACCTCAAACTAGCCCGAAAAGCTACTCTACAACCTGCTTGCCTCTCGAATCAACTTCCGAGTGCTCCAAATCTACCAAGATCAGATTTTTATCATCAAATTATGCTAAGGGAATGAATTCCAATTGAAAAGTATCAATTTTAACACAAAAAACCCGAAATTAGCCAAAACTCGACCCCGGGACCTCATCTCGGAACTCGATAAATTTTATACCAAAATGTTCCTCATCATCTCACAAGTCCGTACATATAAAGAATGCTAAAATCGGAGTTTGTTTGACCCTTCAACTCGACCCCTAAAGGTCTCATAATATCAAGCCCTAACTCCATCTTTTTCTACTGATTATCATGAATTAAACACTTATATTTGATCTTTAATCACATATAATCGAGTATTAGGGTCCAAAATCCTTACCTCAATGAAGAACAATGATTTTCTCTCTTCAAAATCGCCTCAAAAGCTCTCTTTCCGTAAAAAAATGATGAAAAAGTGGGTATTGGTCGCGGAGAGTTTATTTTTATACTGTCCAGAATTTTCGCGGTACTGTTCACGCGTTTTACTATTCACCCGAGTTACCGTTCATGCTGCTGTGAAAAAAATGCAGCAATTTTTCTTCTAGTCTAAATTGATCCGTTAACCTTTCGAAATCCACCCGAGGCCCTCGAAAATCTCAACAAATATATCAACACGTCCCATAACATCATTCGAACTTAGTCGAACCTTCGAAACACCAAAAACAACATCAAAACACCAAAATCACATCAAATTCAAGCCTATGAACTTTGAAATTCCTAAATTCCACCAACGACGCTGAAACCAACCAAAATGCATCTGATTGACCTGAAATTTTGCACACATATCCAAGATTCTGTTATGAACCTGTTCCAACTTCCGAAATTCCATTCCGACCCCGATAGCCTATTTTCCACTGCCGATCGGAAATCGCCAACTAACATTCACCAATTCAAGCTTAATTCTACACCGGACATCACAAAAATATTCCGAACACACTCCTAAGTCTCAAATCACTTAACAAAGCTATCCGAGCCATAAAATCTGCATTATGAGATCGTTTACTAATAAGTCAACTCTTAGTTGACTTTTTCAACTCTAAAGCTACTTTTAGAGGCTAAGTGTCTTAACTCGTTCTATAACCACTCTGAACCTGAGCTAACCAACTCTAACACATCCTAAACAGTATAACCAACCTATGACAAGGCAATAACATCAAATATAATGCAAATTCTGTGTAACAACCGACCGGGTCTTTACAGTCAGTGAAGGTTCCCAACAAGTCTAAATGTCTACTTACTATTATTAATGTGCATCGCACGTCCATAGAAACTATTTATATTAAAAGCACAAAGGCCTTTAGCAAAATATCGTTCGCCTTTTTACCTTTTAAAAATAGAGTTTACATTGGATAAAATAGTAATTTAGTTATTTTCCTAATATGTAGGAATGCTCATTTAATTATTTTTCTAATATTTAGGACTATAAAATCAACTAAATTTATATATTACATTCTTCCTTATTTGGATTACGTAGAAAAATTTAATATTTAGAACTTCAAAAATATTAACATTTTATTTTATATAAATTTTTACACTTAAATTATATATAAATGGAAAGAAAACAAATGAATTAAAAATATTAACCAAATAAGACGTAACCTCTTGGCATTAGAAGTTTATTCCTTTGGACAGATACCAAAAATGCAATAAAAAAAGAAAGAGGACGTACGACGTTCTTGAAAGATGACGGAGTAACTTTTTTTATGTTTTGATTTAGGTGAAACTCTTTTAGATACTAAAATACTTTAAAATATAGAAACTATTTCCCACTCATTTGATTTTCTTATAATTTAACAAAAGAATTTTATTCAGTAAAATATAATTATAATCGAATATTTAAAATTTAGTATGATATACTACTATTAAGAATTTAAATCAATAAAATATAATTTATATATTTTATTGGTGAAAATAAAAAATTAAGTATTTGGAATAGGTAATTAGCAAAAAAAATTGGTTTCATATTTTTTCAAATTCATTATACAAGTAACACTATCTTTAGGTAGACAAAAAACTTGGCTTAAATAGATATATTCCAAAATGAAAAGACCATCAATGTTGAAAGAAATTAGAAAATAAATTCGAATCAATTATAATATAGTGTTAATGTCAGGACTCAAAATTTTATGTCATGATGGTGCCTATCTCAACACTAGGCAAGCCGATAACCTCAATAAAATATATAATCTTTTAAGTTTGAAAACATAATATTTAAATTTAATAGAAAATCCCACAAAACTGATATAAATACACTCCCAAAACCTGGTGTCATTGAGTCATGAGCATCTAATTGATAACATAGTCTGACTGATAAAACACTGTCTGGAAATATAGAACAGTACAAACAACTGAAAGAAAAGAGAGACAAGGTCTGCGAGACGCCAAGCAACTACCTCGATAGTCTCCAACAGATAAAACACAGAAATTTAGCAGCCGCTGTATCAGGAAGTATTTGGATCTGCACAAGAAGTATAAAGTGTAGTATGAGTAACCCCGACCACATGCACTCAATAAGTAACAAAAGTAACCTTTGGGATGAAAGTATTGACGAGATCAACAAGTACAGTCCAGTATAGAAATAACAGTACATAAATGTAGGCATGTTTTCAAGTTACACAGTTAAACTTAGTACAAGTAAAATAGATTAATTCTGAATGATATGACGAATATTACTGTCATGACCCCAAATCCCAACAGGCAGTGATGGTGCCTATCGTGGTACTAGGCTAGCCAACCATCACATTACTTACGCATTTGTCTGATTATGATAATTCAAAATTCAATAATAGCAGCAACCATAGCATAAAATAACTTATTTAAGTCTTAGCGCCCCAATAATAGTCTAAACAACTCTAAACAAAACCTCCCAAGACTGGAGTCAACATGGTCATGAGCATCTACGAAATAAAACTAACTCTACTAATGTCTTAAATAAAGTCTAGGAATGAAATGCTAAAACTAATAAGGAAGGAAAATGGAGAAGCTGTGAACGCTGGACAGCTACCTCGAAATCCCGTAACTGCTGCTAACGAATTGAGACAGCTACTGCTCCGGACCATCACCTGAATCTGTGCACAGAGTCACAGGGAGTAGTGATGAGTATGCCAACTCAGTAGTAATAAAAATAAATCACAGTCCAAAGAAATATAAAACACACAGCACCGATAAGCCAATTCACAAAAAATCAGTAAAACACCAAGTCACCATAAAGTATTCATCAAATACATAAGTTCAAAAACTAATTTCCAGAAATCCTCTTTTTTTTTTTCAAAACAAGTATAATATCAATATATCTCAGTAAAATTCTGAGTAAAAATCAGTTTGAAAAACGAAGTAAATCATAGTTCAAAAACTAAGTAAAATCTTCATAAAACTGCCCCTCGGGCTAAAAATCATTTCTCGTAACCATTGCCCATCAGACATCCTCACCATCACTCAATATCAGCCCATCAGGCATCCTCACAGTCACTTAGTATCATCACATCAGGCATCCTCACAATCACTCAGTATAAGCCCATCAGGCATCACTCATTAGGTACATGCGCTCACTAGGGGTGTGTACAGACTCCGGAGGGCTCCTACATCCCAAGCGCTATAAAGAACCACATCATGGAATAAATTACTCACAATATAGGCCCGCAGCCTCACCCACATCACAGCATCCTCACAATATAGGCCCACAGCCTCACTCGGTCAGACACTCTCAATTTGCCCTTCAGGCCATAAATATACCGGGTTCTCGACCCAAAACAGTGTTTCATTTTCAAGAAATAGTTTCAAAATACTCTGAGTGTCAAAACAATTATCAAGAAAGGACTGAGTGGAAATCATAACATATCAAGTGAGGAAAAACAGTAAAAACAGCCCCCAAGGGGTAAACAGATCGGCACTAGGCCCCAAACATGGCTTACATCCCAAATCATATCAAAATATATCAATACTATTAAGCATAGGCTTAAAAATCGGTTTCGCAACTCAATAGTTGCCTAAATAGGGAATATAGTTTCAAAGTTTCAATCTTTGCATTCCAAAACCCGTGAAAGGGTGCGTAGTTCAGGGTTTCATACCCTCAAGACAGGATTTGAAGACATTACTTACCGCAAACTAGCCCGGATACTATTCCGCAATACGCTTTCCTCTCGAATCAACTTCCGAGCGCTCCAAATCTATAAATATCAGACCTTTATCATCAAATTATGCTTAAGGAACGAATTCCAATTGAAAAGTATTGATTTTAAGCAGAAAACCCGAAACCGGTCAAAACCCGACCCCCGAGCCCGCGTCTCGGAACTCAGAAAATTTTATACAAAAATGTTCTTCATCATCTCACGAGTCCGTATGTATAAGGAACGCTAAAATCAGAGTGCGTTTGACCCCTCAAATCGACCCCTAAAGGTCTCATAATCTCAAACCCTAAACCCACCTTTTGCTACTGATTTTCATGAATTAAACACTGGGATTATGCTCCTTAATCGCCTATAATTGAGTTTTAATGACCAAAATACTTACCTCTATGAAGAACACTGATTTTCCCTCTTCAAAATCGCCTCAAAAGCTTCTTCCCGTTCAAAAATGGTGTTAAAATAGGTTATGGTCGCGGAGGGTTTAATTTAATATTGTCCAAGGGTTTCCGCACCTACGGAACTGCACCTACGGTCCCCTAAACGCACCTCCAACCTCTCCGCACCTACGACCTATTACTCGCTCCTGCGGGCCCGTACCTGCGTTCAAACTTCCGCAGGTGCGGTTACACCAGCACCAGCAGCTGCATTTCTGCAATTTCCAAATTCAAACCTCCGTTGAGCACCCGAATTCAATCCCGAGCCCCTCGGGACCCCAACCAAACATACTAACACGTCACATATGATCATTAAAACTTATTTTCACTCTCAAAACGCTAAATATAACTTCAAAACACCAAAATCACATCGGATTCAAGCCTAAGAACTTTCAATTTTCTAAAATCCACCAACGATACCGAAACTATCCAAAACACCTCCGATTGACCTAAAATTTTGCGGACACATCCAGAATGACATTACGAACCTGTTCCAACTGTCGGAATTCCATTCCGACCCCGATATCCTATTTTCCACTGCCAACCGAAAATCGCCAAAAACTAACTTTTGCCAATTCAAGCCTAATTCTACACTAGGCATCAAAAAATGATTCTGAACACACTCCTAAGTCCCAAATCACCTATCGAAACTATCCGAGCCATAAAATCCGCATTCCGAGGTCATTTACCAATAAGTCAACTCTCAATTGACTTTTCCCATTCTAAGGTTATTTTATTTGTATTTTTTTTAAAGACTAAATGACTGAACTCTTACTACAACCATTCGATTTCAAGCCTACCAACTCTAACACATCAATAACAGTATAACCACTCTATAACAAGTCAATTACAACAATTATAATTGCAGGTTTTACGTAACGACAGACCGGGTCGTTATATCCTCCCCCTATTAAACAAATGTTCGTCCTCGAACGAGTCTAGAACATACCTGGAGTCTCAAAAAAAGTGTGGATAGTTGTTCTGCATCTCCCGCTCGGTCTCCCAATTATCCCCCTCCACTGGCTGACCTCTCCATTGTACCTTTACTGATGTTATATCCCTAGACCTCAACTTTCTGACCTCGCGAGCTAAAATAGCTACTAGCTCAACCACGTATGACATATTACCCTCGAGCTGAACTGTGCTGAAGTCTAACCACATGAGACGGGTCACCAACATATTTCCTGAGCATCGACACATGAAACTGTGCTGAAGTCTAACGCATGAACACTCGATAGACTGGGTGGCAAAGTGAGTCTATAAGCCACCTCTCCAACCTTCTGAAGCACCTCAAAAGGACCAATAAATCGTGGACTCATCTTTCCCCTCTTTCCGAACCTCATAACACCCTTCATGGATGATACCTTCAGCAGTAACTTATCACCTTCCATAAAAGACACTTCCCAAACCTTTCGGTCTGTATAACTCTTCTGTCTAGACTGCGCCGTGCAAAGTCGCTCCTGAATCAACTTCACCTTCTCCAACGCATCCTGAATCAAATATGTGCCCAATAACTTAGCCTCACCAGGCTCGAACCAACCAACCAGAGATCTACACCTCCTACCATATAAGGCCTCATACGGGGCCATCTGAATGCTGGACTGGTAGTTGTTATTATATGCAAACTCCGCTAGTGGTAGGAACTGATCCCATGAACCACCAAAATCAATCACACAAGCCCGTAACATGTCCTCCAAAATCTGAATAGTCCGTTCCGACTGCCCGTCGGTCTGCGGGTGAAATGCAGTGCTCAACTCTACATCAGTACCTATACCTCTCTGTACGACCCTCTAAAATTGAGATGTGAATTGTGTACCTCTGTCAGAAATGATAGAAATCGGAACTCCATGCAACCGGACAATCTTTTTAATGTAAATACCAGCTAATCGCTCTGAAGTATAAGTAGTACTGACAGGAATGAAATGCGCGGACTTGGTCAATCTATCCACAATGACCCAAATAGCATCAAAACCCTTCGAAGTCCGTGGAAGCCCAACTACAAATTCCATAGTAATCTGCTCCCACTTCCACTCCGGAATATCTAACCTCTGAAGTAAACCACCTGGTCTCTAGTGCTCATACTTGACCTGCTGGCAGTTGAGACACCGTGCTACGTACTCAACAATATCTCTCTTCATCCGCCTCCACTAATACTGCTGTCTCAGATCCTGATACATCTTCGCGGCACCCGGATGAATAGAATACCGCGAGTTGTGAGCCTCTACTAATATCAACTATCGAATACCCTCCACATTGGGCATGCAAATACGGCCCTGCATCCTAATATCTCCGTCATCACCAATAGTCACATCTCTGGCATCACCCCGACGAACTCTATCCTGAAGAACTAACAAGTGTCGGTCATCATACTGGCGAGCTCTAATCTGGTCGTAGAGAGAAGACCGGGAAGCCATGCTGGCTAATACCTGCGAAGGGTATGACAAATCCAACCTCACCAACTGACCCGCTAAAGCCTGAACATCAAGTGATAACGGTCGCTCTGCTGCTGAAAGGTAATCTAGACTCCCCAAGCTCTCGGCTCTACGACTCAAGGCATCGGCCACTATATTGGCTTTCCCCGGGTGATACAAAATAGTTAAGTCATAGTCCTTAAGAAGCTCTAACCACCTTCTCTGACGCAAATTCAAGTCCTTCTACCTCAGCAGATACTGCAAGCTATGATGATCAGTGAAAATCTCACATTGTACCCCATACAAGTAATGCCGCCAAATCTTTAAGGCATGAACAATGGCAGCTAACTCAAGATCGTGCACTGGGTAATTCTTCTCGTGCACCTTCAAATGTCTAGACGCGTAGGCGATCACCCTACCGTCCTGCATCAACACCGCTCCCAAGCCAACTCTAGAAGCATCACAATAGACTGTGTAGGAACCCGAGCCAGTAGGCAAAACCAAAACCAGAGCTGTGGTCAATGCTGACTTGAGCTTCTGAAAGCTCTCCTCACACTCTTCGGACCATCTGAATGGGGCACCTTTTTGGGTCAATCTAGTCAAAGGCGAAGCAATAGAAGAGAATCCTTCCACAAGATGACGATAATATCCCACCAAACCAAGGAAATTTCGAATCTCTGTGGCTGAAGACGGTCTGGGCCAACTCTGCACCGCCTCAATCTTCTTCGGATCAACCTGAATACCCTCACTAGACACTACATGCCCTAAGAAAGCTACTGAACCAAGCCAAAACTCACACTTGGAGAATTTTGCATAAAGTTTCTCCTCCCTCAATCTCTATAACACAATCCTCAAGTGTTGAGCATGCTCTTCCTGGCTACGGGAATAAACCAGGATGTCATTAATGAATACAATGACGAACGAGTCAAGGTAAGGCTGAAACACGCTGTTCATCAATTGCATGAACGGGGATGGGGCATTGGTCAGCCCAAATGACATAACCAGAAATTCGTTATGACCATATCTGGTCCTGAAAGCCGTCTTCGGAATATCAGAATCCTTAACCTTCAACTGATGATACCCCGACCTCAAGTCAATCTTGGAGAACACCTTAGCTCCCTGAAGCTGATCAAATAAGTCATTAATACGAGGAAAGGGATATCGATTCTTCACCGTAACCTTATTCAGCTGCCTGTAATCAATACACATGCGCATCGAACCATCCTTCTTTTTCACAAACAACACTGGCGCACCCCAAGGCGACACACTAGGCCGAATGAACCCCTTATCTAAGAGTTCCTAAAGCTGCTCCTTCAATTCTTTCAACTCTTCTGGCGCCATGAGGTAAGGTGGAATAGAGATAGGCTAAGTATCTGGCAGCAGGTCAATACCAAAATTAATATCCTTGTCAGGTGGCATGCCTGGCAGATTTATAGGGAATACGTCCAGAAAATCACGAACCACAGGAACGGAATCAACAGAAGGAGTCTCACTACTAGCATCCCTCACAAACGCAAGATAAAATTCACATCCTTTTCCACCATACGCTGGTCTTTCAAATAAGAAATCACTCTGCTAGGCACGTGCTCTATAGACCCTGTCCACTCAACTCTCAGAATTCCGGGCATAGCTAGGGTCACGGTCTTGGCGTGACAATCAAGGATAGCATGACATGGTGATAACCAATCCATGCCCATAATTACATCAAAATCAACCATACTGAGTAACATCAAGTCCACTCGGGTCTCCAGACCCCCATAAATATAAGACATGACCGATACACATGGTCTACAACAATAGTATCACCCACTGGAGTCGAAACATGAATATACGTAACTAAAGACTCAAGGGGCATATTCAAAAAGTGGGAAAAATAAGATGAAACATACGAGTACATGGAACCAGGGTCAAATAAACCCAAAGCATCAGTGTGACAAACTGAAATAGTACCTGTAATCACCGCATCTGAGGCCATAGCATCAGGCCTAGCCGAAAGTGCATAGATACGTGGTTGGCCTCCATCTGCTCGACCTCCCCCTCTAGGGCGGCCTATAACTGCCTGACCACCACCCCTAGCTTCCTGGGTAGGTGGTGAAGTGACTGGGACTGAAGACGAGGGCTGAACCCTCTGCTGAGATGAACTACTAGAACGACGGGGACACTGCCTCCACTCATGTCCGAACTCTCCACACTCATAACAACTACCTGGAGCTAGAGATGAAAACTGGCGAGAACCTCTGCCACCATGATAACCACCAGATGAACCTCGCATAGAAGAACCCTGATAAGATGATGCTCGGGCGGAGCTATGAGCTGGAAGGAAACTAAAAGATGAAAGTCCCTGATAAGAACTGCGAGGACCCTGCCCCGAAGATACACCACTGTAATCTGGGTGAACTGGTTGTGGAGGCCTGAATGGACGACCTCTGTTGGGCTGAAACTGACATATAGAAGGGGCACCACTGAAGCTACCTGATCCCCGAGGCCTCTTGACCTCCCTCTCCTCACGCTCCTTCCTACGAACCGACCCAATGTCCCGAGCAATGTCAACTACCTACTCAAATGTAGATCTAGACATTCTCTCTCTGGTCATTAAGATCCGAAGCTGATAAGAAAGACCATTTACAAACCTCCTAATCCTCTCCCTATCAGTAGGGACAATATGAGAAGCATGTCTAGACAACTCGGAAAACTTCATCTCGTACTGAGTAACTAAAAACTCTCCCTGGCGCAACTGCTCAAACTGCCTGTTGTTCCTCTCTGTGGGACTGAGGAACATACTTCTCCAAAAAGATCGTGGAGAACTGTTGCCAGGTGAGTGGTGTTGAACCAACCGGCCTACGCCTCTCAAATGCCTCCCACCAAGTGAAAGCCGCACCAGCAAACTGAAATATAGCAAATGAGACCCCGTTGGTCTTCAAAATACCTGCAGTGTGTAGTATCCTCTGGCACTTATCTAGAAACCCTTGAGCATCCACGCCCTCTGTACCATTGAAAGTTGGAGGCTGAAGTCTGCTGAACCTCTCCAACCTGCACTACTCGTCCTCGGGCATAACAGGGACTACAAAATCCTAGATCGGAGCAACCGGCTAATCTGGGGTTGCTCCCGGTACCTGAATATCCCGTACAACCTGCTCAGGTGTCCAGGCAGCTAGAGTCTGATTGTCTCCCCCGGCCTAAGCTGCGGTGACAGTAGTAGACATAGCAACTGCCTGAGCTAAACTGGAACACATCGTCAATATCTGAGCAAGGGTCTCCTGAAGACCCAGAATAATAATAGGCACTGCCGGTGCCTGAGCCTGTCCCGCTGGCGCACCATCGGCGGGAACCTGATCCTGAATAACAGGGGGATCCTCTGGTACTACCCCTGCTACTGTCTGGACTGGTCCCCTACCTCTACCACAACCTTGACCGCGGCCTCGACCTCTCATGGGTCCAGCTGGTGTCTGGTCACCCTGTTCGATATTCCGTGTCCTCACCATCTGTGAGAGAATGAAACAACACAAGTTAGATTTCAAGAATTAATAGATTGGTACGAAAGAGTTCAAAAATTTGAGATTTTTCCTAAGAGTTCGGCAGCCTCTCGAAGATAAGTACAGACGTCTCCGTACCGATCCGCAAGACTCTACTGAACCTTCTCATGACTGTTGAGTCCTATGCAACCTAGAGCTTTGATACCAACTTGTCACGACCCCAAATCCTAACAGGACGTGATGGCGCCTATCATGATATTAGGCTAGCCAACCATCACATTACTTACGCATTTGTCTGATTATGATAATTCAAAATTCAATAATAGCAACAAATAGCATAAAAATAATTTATTTAAGTCTTAGCGCCCCAATAAAAGTCTAAACAACTCTAAACAAAACCTCCCAAGATTGGAGTCAACATGGTCACGAGCATCTACGAAATAAAACTAACTCTACTAAAGTCTTAAATAAAGTCTAGGAGATAAATGCTAAAACTAAATAAGGAAGGGAAATGGAGAAGCTGTGGACGCTGGACAGCTACCTCAAAATCCCGTAACTGCTGCTAACGAATTGAGACAACTACTGCTCCGGACCGTCACCTAAATCTGTGCATAGAGTCACAGGGGGTAATGATGAGTACGCTAATTCAGTAGTAATGAAAATAAATCACAGTCCAAGAAATATAAAACACACAGCACTGATACACCAATTCACAAAAAACCAGTAAAACACCGAGTCAACATAGAGTATTCATCAAATACATAAGTTCAAAAACTAATTTCCAGAAATCCTCTTCTTTTTTATCAAAACAAGTATAATATCAATATATCTCAGTAAAATTCAGTTTGAAAAACGAAGTAAATCATAGTTCAAAAACTCAGTAAAATCTTCATAAAACTGCCCCTCGGGCTAAAAATCATTTCTCGTAACCATTGCCCATCAGGCATCCTCACCACACTCAATATCAGCCCATAAGGCATCTTCACAGTCACTCATTATCAGCCTATCAGGCATCCTCACAATCACTCAGTATAAGCCCATCAGGCATCACTCATTCGGTACCTGCGCTCACTAGGGGTGTGTACAGACTCCAAAGGGGCTCCTATGGCCCAAGAGCTATAGCAAGCCACATCATGGCATAAATCACTCACAATATAGGCCCGCAGCCTCACTCATATCATAGCATCCTCACAATATAGGCACGCAGCCTCACTCAGTCAGACACTCTCAATTTGCCCTTCATGCTATAAATATATCGGGTTCTCGACCCAAAACAGTGTTTCATTTTCAAGAAATAGTTTCAAAATACTCTGAGTGTCAAAAATATTATCAAGAAAGGACTGAGTGGAAATCATAACATATCAAGTGAGGAAAAATAATAAAAACAGCCCTCAAGGGGTAAAATGATCGGCACTAGGCCCTAAACATGGCTTACAGCCCAAATCATATCAAAATATATCAATACTATTAAGCATAGGCTTAAAAATTGGTTTCGCACCTCAATAGTTGCCTAAATAGGGAATATATTTCCAAAGTTCCAATCTTTGCATTCCAAAACCCGTGAAAGGGTGCATAGTCCGGGGTTTCATACCCTCAGGACATGATTTAAAGATATTACTTACCTCAAACTAGCCCGGAAACTATTTCTCAATACGCCTAACTCTCGAATCAACTTCCGAGCGCTCCAAATCTATAAATATCGGACCCTTATCATCAAATTATGCTTAAGGAACGAATTCCAATTGAAAAGTATTGATTTTAAGCACAAAACCCGAAACCGGACAAAACTCGACCCCCGGTACCGCATCTCGGAACTCAGAAATTTTTATACAAAAATATTCTTCATCATCTCACGAGTCCGTGCATATAAAGAACGCTAAAATCGGAGTTCATTTTACCCCTCAAATCGACCCATAAAGGTCTCATAATCTCAAACCCTAAACCCACATTTTTCTACTGATTTTCATGAATTAAACACTGGGATTATTCTCCTTAATCGCCTATAATTGAGTTTTAATGACCAAAAATACTTAACTCTATGAAGAACACTGATTTTCCCTCTTCAAAATCGCCTCAAAACTTTCTTCCCGTTCAAAAATAGTGTTAAAATAGGTTATGGTCAAAGAGGGTTTAATTTAATACTGTCCAGGGGTTTCCGCACCTGCGACCCATTACTCGCTCCTGCGGGCTCGCACCTGCGGTCAAACTTCCACAGGTGCGGTTACACCAGCACCAGCACCAGCAGCTGCATTGCTGCAATTTCCAAGTTCAAACCTCCGTTAAGCACTCGAATTCAATCCTGAGCCCCTCGGGACCCCAACCAAACATACTAACGCATCACATATGATCATTCAAACTTAGTTTCACTCTCAAAACACTAAATATAACTTCAAAACACCAAAATCACATCGGATTCAAGCCTAAGAACTTTCAATTTTCTAAAATCCACCAACGATGTCGAAACTCTCCAAAACAACTCCGATTGACCTGAAATTTTGCAGACACATCCAAAATGACATTATGAACCTGTTCCAACTTTCAGAATTCCATTCCGACCCCGATATCCTATTTTCCACTGCCGATCGGAAATCTCCAAAAACTACCTTTCGCCAATTCAAGCCTAATTCTACACCGGGCATCACAAAATTATTCTGAACACACTCCTAAGTCTCAAATCACCTAACAAAGCCATCCGAGCTATAAAATCCGCATTCCAAGGTCGTTTATCAATAAGTCAACTCTCAGTTGACTTTTTCCATTCTAAGGCTTTATTTTTTTTTATTTTTTTTTGAAAAAGACTAAATGACTGGACTCTCACGACAATCATTTGATTTCAAGCCTACCAACTCTAACACATCAATAACAGTATAACCACTCTATAACAAGTCAATGACAACGATTATAATTGCAGATTTTATGTAATGACAGACCGGGTCGTTACAATGACATCTCTATATCTACATGCCAATGTGCATGCTATATGTGATGCACCTCAATGGAAACCTCGTGTACTCACACTCTCAAAATACTCAATCACTCAGTATTGTATATGGTCAATCCAGCCTAAGGAAGATCCATCCTAAATATAATATCAACTGACAGTCAGTCGCTTAGTACTGTTGTAACGACCCGATCGGTCGTCTTGGGCTATAGCGCGCCGTTTGGTGGTATAAGGGATTGGGCAGTTTCAATTCAGGTATTATGACTTGTACGCGTGGTCGGAATTGAATTTCGGGAAGATCAGAGTTGATTTGGAAGGAGAACTCTAATTTCGGAAGCCTTAAGTTGGAAGAATTGATTAGAGTATGATTTTTGAGTAAACGACCTCGGAGTCGGAATTTGAAGGTTCCAACAGGTTTGTATGATGATTATGGACTTGGGAGTATGTCCAGAAGTGGATTTGGAGGTCCGTAGGTCATTTTGGAGTCATTTGCTGAAAATTAGAATTTTGAAGGTTTTTGAGAAGTTTGACCAGAAGTGGACTTTTTGATATCGGGGTCGGATTTTGATTCTAGAAGTTGGAGTAGGTCTGTAATGTCGAATGTGACTTGTGTCAAAATTTGAGGTCAACCGGACGTGATTTGATAGGTTTCGGCATCGAATGTAGAAGTTGAAGTTCTAAAGTTCATCAAGCTCGAATTGGGGTATGATTCGTGGTTTCGGTGTTGTTTGATGTGATTTGAGGCCTCGAGCAGGTCCGCGTTATATTTTGGAGCTGGTTGGTATAATCGGATGGTTAACGGATCAAGTTGAAGCTTGAAAGATGGCTAAAGTGCACCAATTCTGGTGTAATCGCACCTGTGCAAGTTTGACTGCAGGTGTGTGACCGCAAAAGCGAGGACATGATCTGAGGTGCGGTCAGGGCGAAGTTGGGCAGCAATCGCAGGTGCGAAGGGTTGTCCACACCTGCGAGGTCACATCTGCGGAGGTGTGTCACAGGTGCGAGAATGGGGGAGAAGGCCTGGGGGCGCAGGTGCGGACGTATATCCGCAGATGCGGATGCGCAGATGTGCATGGGTGATCGCAGATGCGGAAATGGGTTGGAATCCCTGGGTCGCAAAAGTGATGAGAGATCCACAGAAGCGGGACCGCAAATGTGGTTAAGTAATCCGCAGAAGTGAAAACTAGGCAGAACATAAGGGGATCGAACTTGGTCGTTTCCTCACTTTCATTTGGGATTTTTGAGCTTCGTTCTTGGGCGATTTTGAGGAGTCTTCATCATGTAACACAAGGTAAGTGATTCCCACTCATTATAAGTTAAAATACATGGTTTGTATAAGTATTTAAACATGAAAATTTGTAGAAATTGTGGGGTTTTTGGTAGGAAACTTAGAAATTGGTATTTTTTTCTCTTGACCACGAAATTTGACATGGAATTTGGAATAAACTATATATTTGAGTTCGTGAGGTTATGGGTAAAGCTTATCTTCAAAAAATTTCAGAATCCGGGCACGTGGGCCCGGGGTGAATTTTAGGGATTCTTCAAATTGGGTTAGAAAATCACCTTAGTGGTTAGGATATGAACTCTTGAGTATGTATTCACTATTTTCTATATCATTTGACTAGCTTCAGGTCGTTTGGCTCCGAGTTGAGGATTGTAAGCACAATTTTGGACCGAAAAGTGAGCTTTGAGATGAGGTAAGTCTTCTGTCTAACTCTGTGAGGGGGAAATTACCCGTAGGTGATATTATTTATGTGTGTTGCTTTTTATAGGGGCTACGTACGAGCAAGGTAACAAAAGCCCGTACGTAGCCACATTCATGTTATTGTCCGGGTAGACTTAGGTTCACATCATGCTATAGTTGTACTGTTTGCGTAGTCTCTCACTTGTTATTTCCCTTGTTTTATATTCCATTCAAGACTAGACTTTCTAATGTAGAGACTTCACGTGTTCATGATTAGCCATCAGATATTATTCCTCCTCTTACGGTATGTCTCTAATATATATATATATATATATATATATATATGTGTGTGTGTGTGTGTGTGTGTGTGTGTGTGTGGTTTTCTTTAAAGAAATTTCAACTCACACGTTTATTCATGAGTGGGGTCGAGAACCCATCAAAGCTTCTTATTCTTATAGGATTGGATTGTTCACCTCGGCAGGACTATGTATTTCACTTCTTATGGGATCGGGTCGTTCGTCTCGGCAGGATTTATGTACCACACTCTCATGGGAGCGTTCGCCTCGGCAGGTTAATTGATTTATCATATGGTTTGGGCCGTTCGACCTTCGGCAGTGCATGGTTGTATTATTATGTTGGATCAGGTCGTACGCCTCGGGATTTCCTATATCATATTCCTATGAAATCGTGCGTAAAACTTGGCAAGAAGCCAGTGTATCTGCAGATTTCGGATTTGAATTATGGTAAGCCACTTGATGAGTTTCACTATATATATATATATATATATATATATATATATATATATATATATATATATATATAT